>DWTF01000130.1:0-15437 GCA_018250225.1 Udranomia kikkawai
GAATCCACTCAATTTGGGGTGTCCAGCGTTAAGAAGCCAGTTCACTTGTTTCCAAACATATGGGCCGAATTACTTAGAAAGGGAGGATGGTTGCAGCTTCCTACCGTATATATATTTGTATAGTATATATATTTAGTCTTTTCCATAAATACAAATGTGTATTTTGCACATGTTTGGTACAATTAACCAGTTCCATTACAACATTGTATCATAACTACTCCCCGTTAAAAAATCTATTACAAAACTACGATACTCTTAGATTTCCTTCAGTACAATATCAAAGTGAAATCTCAGGCTGTAATTGTTGCTACATTATCTGCGCTATCCGAGTGTTCTTGGATAGAGGCGAGCTTTAGCGTTTTTCTCGTCACAAATCGAAGCGTAATTATAGGCAGCGCGCCGATTAACATCTGTCGACTATTAAATAAACTCGGATTATAAGGGATTCACCATATATACCATTATAGCGTGCGTATATACGTTTGGATACAATTTTTATTTACATTCGGATTCGGATTACATTTCATTCGGATTACATTTCATACAAATTTAGATTCGGTGACATTTGTTAGATGTCGGGTATAGTCTCCGAAGACGGCTTGTCTTAATGACAGGTTCATACCCAAATTAATTATGACTTGGCTATAAAACATGAAGTGAATTACAAACGTGCAACGTAGCCTACATTGCAATATTATAAAGATCTATGACACCTGACACGACAATCTTCGAATCGGATTCGATCTGTGTAACTTGTACGGTCAACTATAGAGACTCCCCAAGGGTTCAGTCATTGGAGTAATTATTCTTATCCGTCGGATGTGCTCAAAGAGCTGCCTGCCTCGCATCCCGACGTATGCTTGAACATAATTTTCTCATGATTCGCGAGGAAATCAAACCTACCCCTTTATTAAGTAGTCACGTACACCCGACTGCCTAATGTTCCGTCTATCCATTCATCCACAATGCACACAGCCTCTTAAGGTTATTATGTAATTGTTTTGTTGGATACAATTAAAATAATAATCGTTGCTTCCTTTAGTCATGCTCCAAATTATAGTAATTATTTCACACACATTAAAATTTTACTTTAGTCTGACATATGTAGAGATAATATAATCGAATGGGCAACAGAGAAGCATTTTCCAACATATTTCAAATATTGTAAATGAGAGTTAGAAAAAGATGTAAAATAATAAGGGTTACATGCACATTACAGTGTAATAAATAGACTGGTATCTGCAGAACGTTTCCAATCACGTTGGTCAGTGCGCCTTAACGTAATAGGGTGTCGCTGCGGCTGAGAACTCGATCAAACCGCGCCGCGGCGGCTCGGTGCTCTTGTAAAAACAACTGTTGCTAACAGAACGATTATAATATATTAGTTGGTCTTTAATTGCGCCGATATAATTACGAGAGTCGACTGCGCATACGTGACGATATCCCAGCCTCTCGGCCCACGCCGCGCAGATATTAAGAGGAATAACTCGAGGCAACCGATCGAATGTTTCGCGATAATGAGCGCCGACCGCGATCGAAGTGTCATTAGGAAGCCGCAGCCCACGATATGCGTCCGGAGTACTTACGCGTCCCTCGCATTACCTACATCCTTACATCCCTCTTAGCATCACAACGATATTCCCGTATTAGTCCTAATGATTAATAAACACATCGACGGTGTACCTTTTTGCGCTTATTCGCTACGAACTATGCGTTTAGCGTCACTAACGTAGTATAAAGAGTTGTTGATGATATAAGAATTTCTATAGGCCTGTACTTCTCACAATAATGCCGAAGGTTCAGTATAGCGACATTAAGGACGATCAGTCGTCGTTGACGCGAGGAAACGGGGTAATTTCCTAATGGTTCAATGAGGTGATAGTTAACCGCCGTGGGAATCAAACCAATACTCGTAACGCTTCAACTTTGTAACAATTATTCCAAGCATTACGAACGTTTCCAGCTTTTAAATATCATGTTAGTATCATTAGCTAATTTTATACTGGCTTGTGTAATGTGAGTTATTAACTGCTCAAGTCGTCATTGAATTCGTTTTTGTAAGTACTTATGTAATAATTAAAAATGAGAAAATATCTACCGAAATGGTCACTGCAATCTTTCATATATCATCTCTGACTAACCTCAAATAAAACAATTCATAAACGCACCGTGATCGCGCCGCGGGTCAAGCGCAAAGAATCGTGCCGTCCTAAAAATACTTATAAAAGTTGTATAAAGTAAATACCAGTTGTTGTAGATAAACATTGTACATACCTTTAAAGGATAAAAATTATGAATTAATTCCGATAGGGCGGCACCTCTCAGACGCGCGACATACTTCGTCCAGATAAGGGAAAAGCGTCGCTGGCTTATAAATGACTCTTTATTAAACGTGAAAGCAGGGACGTCGGCTAATGGGCCGATCATGCGCTCCCATTAAAGATTATTTAATATTCAAAAGCGGCCGACGATAAATCACGATCGCCCGCCATGCTTCTTTGACTACACTCTGCACTTTTGTTCAATCGTATTCCAAGCAACTCGTTTTGTTAATGCAAAGATTAATTCTTGACTCCGCAACCCGTATTGCGATTTGATAAGTAAATGCAATAAGCTGAAATGTTGGTGCCTCGGAGCATCAGTATCATAGGACTCGTGTAAGTTCCTAACTCTAAATTGTATTGAACTTTAAATGGCAGAAGATTGGTGAACGGTGGCGAGTAGTTAGTTAGTTTCGCACTCCTCGTCGGTCGTCTGGCTGCTGTGTGTGGCCGCTGATAACCATCAGAATAATATCTCGGAGAGTGAACTTCAATCGTATAAGGCCGGTTACGATGCCATAACACTTGTTTCATCAGATGCTGGAGGAGATAGTGCTCGTGCGATCGTTTCACGCTTTGGCGGGATAAATTAACCAACCAATGATCCATTCATGTCTTGTCGCATTGCCTTGAATGTCACTTCTTGTCACGGTTAATTTTTTCACAGTCGCTAAGGGCAAAACGTGTTGTAAATCTTGTTACGAATGGGTTTAACGTATTACATAAAAATTAAAAATATGCCGCTTTACAAACCACTCAAAAATTCAATGTTACTTAATTCTGAGAAAGCTGTGTAATAAAATCGGCTAATAAACATGTGTTTGAATAAACTTGCGCCTTTTTCTATGAAACGTCCGTGTCGCTACAGACCAAGCTATCTGATTTTTTGGAACAAATGGCAAAACAATAATTCGTACCCTTGCAGGACTGAGCTAATAACAATAAAATAGAAAGGCGATCACGGACGGGGCGGCGACTGGTTCAATCAACGCGAGTCAGATTTATTTTTATGAAAATTGGCATAAAATCCGGCGGGTCAGCGGGGGCACAGGCCCCGCGAGACCGCACGCCCGACCGTTTACTGCATATCGTTTCCTCGGGCCGCGGCCGCCTTCGGAAATATTGCCAGTGGTCATAACTTTTTATATGCAGCGATGACATTGCACAAAGTGCCGGGTGTCCGGCGGATAGCTTGGAGCTGACTGGCTCGTTATTTTTATAGTTTTTTCTATTACGTACATACATAGATATGGTGCTTTATAGATATGCTATTACGCTGAACTATTCAGTCGATACCTATCCGTAAGACGATATAAATACCTTGGTAATGAAAACTAATAACATTAACTAATTACTTGATGAATAGAATTTGGGTATGGCCACGTTTAGCCCAAGTTACTTTATTAATAATTAAGCCTGAAAGTATCGCATATTGAAATCGACTCTCTCTTAATATTGATCTAATTTATCAATTTCTACACCTAAAAACTTTCTATAAATATTTAAGTCACTTGAAAGTAACACAGTAAAATGATCTCAAACATACTATTGACAGCTCTCGCACGAGTCTAGTAGTGATGTGTTGAGAGTGTCATGTCGTAAAGCCGTTCTTCTATTATCCAGCAGTCATCTTTGTCCCAAGTCTTTACCTTTGGGTCATTGGTGAGATTGTCACATTAAACAGCTTGCATAAATTCTAAATTCAATATGTTTTCCGATTTCAAAACATGTACATCTACCTATGTTCTCGTATATTCGAGAATAGTTTAAGTTTAGTTGTTCCTTTAACTGATTTACGTCTAGGTCTTAACATATCAAGTTATCAAGACTTATAAACTTGCTACAATAGCTATTATTGACACTGAACAATATAAGTCCTAAAATAATTTCTGACACATAAAACAAAATAGCCTTCCCTTTAATCGGGATACAGATGATATAATGCACATAAACTTCACTAGAGCAAAGGAACATCAGAAAAATTGGATATTATATTATCATCCTGATAGACGTGAATACCATTCACGTATCCGCATGAGTTACTAGCTCTGTTTTTCATATGTCGCAGGAAAACAAAAGCGGCATAAAGTTTTACGTACAGCATAAATCTGGGAGTTATTCTCACGGGATGATAAGGGGGCGCTGTGTACCGCTGTGGATCTTTGTCACAACCGACCGCGATTTGCTTCAACAAAATTGAATGCCAAAGCCAGATTTTGATACATAGACATATCAAAATGTCTTAGTACCTACAGTTGTCAATGACTTCGAGTCACCATCCATCTTATCACAAAATATCTAATCTATAAACTAGGTTTAAACCCTTGTGGAAATGGGCCAAACGAGGGTTTAAGCTTAGTTTAAAAGTTAGATCTTGTTTTGAAATAAGACAATAAATAATCCAAAAAAATATGAAACTTATGCCAAGTTTCATATTTTTTTGGATCTGAACTATTGATAGATTGATCTGTTTAGTAACTGTATTTTTATATCAGGAACAAGCATAACCAAACTTTTTCTGCTTTTATGTAAATCAAATAAAATTAGCATTAAATTCAATAGAAGTTTGGACCAGAGTTTGGTCTAAACATGATCAGCGCAAAATGCCTAAGAGCATTCGTTAGAACGAAATTTAATATCCAACCATGGTAGGAAGTACAATTTAATATTTGAATTCTATATTAAGAAAGGAGCGGAAAAAATACAAAAATCTAATCTCAAATCTACACTCTAATGTATAACTACTACTCTATAATAAATGTTCCACAAGTTTTAAATATCAAATCTAAACGTAATACAAGGTCCAAGGACGCGTTATATTTCCTGTCTTCTCACCATTTCAGTAGTTCCCTTCCCCGGGCTAAATCCAAGTTTTCAATCTTGGCGGTTATCATTTTACCAAAGCAAAGCTCACATAATATTTGTTCGGCTCAGACGAGCGTCGTCGAATTTCATATTTATTCGCGGAAGCAAACAGCATCCCGCACCCACACGCCGGAACTGATATTATTGTGCATTCCGTATAATATTGTTTGCTATTTGGCACATTCTCTATTTGTTCTCGCCTTTCATATGAAAGGGGAGCTATAGACGAGCAAACAGATGGGCGAGAACTGAGAAGTTACTCGCACTCTTCAAGCTTTTGTATTCGAAAATGCTGTTAGAAAATGCAAATTTAAATTTTATGCGGTGTTTGTTCAATAAACATGTTTTTATTATGCCAACTCAATTTCTTGGGTTTTATTAATACCTCTATCTTACAGTGTTTATGAATAGATTACGTTGCGGGATAATAATTACTGGCATTATAGAATACCTTTAATACTCGTATATGAAGCAAAATTACAATGCCTAGTTACATCTAAAGCGATTATCCTTATTTGATATTACAATCATATTTGGACTGTGTTTATAAGCATCGTAACTAGATGTAGTCATGATTCAAGGATATATTCTGTGCGCGGTGAAGATCTGGCACAAAATATATCCTTGAATCATGACGATGTGGAACGAAAATATTGCTCACAAAATATTAGCGAAACTTACATGTACAGCCGGAACAGTAATCTCGTAGAAACGTCCACCTGTAACCAACACAGCGTACGCGTTAAATCACCGCCCGATCATAGAAACGTGCACGTTCGAATATGAAAGCGAGCAATCCATTAAACGGAACGGACGCAACGGAGACGCGGCTCGGCTTCTGATAACCCATAATACGCGGATATTTTTGCGTTGCTCATATGTCGGAAGTAATGGCTCGTACGCGGTCTCCTCGTGTGGATGTGACCTAAGAATTCTGAATTCTTTGAACATGAATTTTCCATGTCCCATGGTTATACTGAGGCGGCATCGTAGCCATCGTGAATTTTTAAAGAGGTGTAAAGAGAGTGTAAAATTATTTTAATAGAGTTTAATAATGCATGTTATTTCAGTAGCTTGATTTTGATAAAACTGATTGGTTTTTGTTTTGATGACGTTTGGGTTTTGATACATAAATAAATTTGCAGAAGCACTGCTATATATGATATTTACTTAACGAAGTATTTAATATTTCTAAGCACTCAACGAATAAAATGTAACTCAAAGTAAGAACACTAGGAACGTCCACAATAGACTTTAGTACGAAATGTAAACCATAATATATTATATTTGGCATATAAAAGGCTCGCTTATCTAAGGGGTTTGACTGGAAACGAACATAAAGGGTGATCCTCTGTGACAAATACCGTGATATACAGAGCGACAGTCGTAAGGGAAATATTTTTATAAGATGAAACATTATTATTTGTTGGGGCGAAGGGATCACAAGTCGTCTTATGAGTTTTGTGATACCATTACTCAGTTTGTCTGGCTTACAATGATATTGTCTCGTGGCATTGTATCGAACTATAACCTTAAATCATCTCTTTTATAGAGCCAACCTGCTTTTATAAAATGTATTGTCGAGAAGACAATAGCATTATTAATAGGCCGGTTTATTGTTACAAAAATAGCGGACAATCGGAATGGCGCGGGCCGTACAGATTCAGAGCAGGAAACGGCTAAACGATAAACCGTTAATAAAACAAATTAATGCGCGTTAACCCTAAAATTGGACAAGTTCAATGCGGAGGTCGTTACCACTATAGGAAATTTATCCCGGCGAGTATTAACATTGAAATCTGTTCGTTGTATTCGGCGTCATTAAAGTTGGCGTAGAACGTCGTAGGAAAGTGTGTTTTGTAACCGTGCAGTAGGGTTGAATCGTGCGGGGGTTCGGGGCGCGATCCAATCAAAACATACAAGGAGCATATTGATTCCGAGAAGTGTCGCTGTTAACGTGGAGGCTGGAGTTGAATACATTAGCCAACGGCGTAATGAAGTCTCGCTGGTTGTAAACAAACATCGCATCGGGTGCTGAGCGTGGCCCGGGGCCGGGCGCGCGCGCACTCCGCTCCCGCTTACAGGAATTCTATTTCCACGACAAGCGTCATGTGTTAATTAACTCGCACCTACGATATTGAGATATCGCCGGAGATGCTACTGTTGTTATTAGCTGACGAGAAGGCTTATTGCTTAGTGTTCCTATCTAAATACGAGCGTGTTACGTCGCGTTTGAGTTTGTGTCGCTTCTCGTGCAAAGGGGGTTAAGCACACTATGAATAGCAATGCAGTAGACGTTAACGAATTAGTTTTTGTGACTTTGACGTACAAACGTAGGAAGTATATATCTTACTGAGGCTCTTATCTTATTGAGGCTTTACTTGTAAGAACTGATGCGTATCATCTAAGAATAATGTTATATAACTATAAACACCAAGACACCATAGGCATTATTAGGGATTTATATAAAATTAATAAACACTTACAATTTTTTCCGCTAAATGCTTTTAGGGCAACGTAATAGAGTATGTTCCAGGCTTTCTCCAGAAGACAGATCTGCTCTCTGTGAGAAGAGATCTGTGCCCAGCAGTGGGACATAAAAAGGGTTGCGGGGAGAAAAATGTATACTCATAGCCTTACAATAGAATCACCTTCGTAGTGAATGCAATAAATACACACAAAGAAAAGTTACATAAGTATCTAGATCCAGAAAAGACATTTGAATTATTTAGTAGTCAAGAATAGAAGCTCTTTGAGCAGCGACTGGTTAAATTATAGTTAAGATGCTATCTTCTGATATCAGAGCTTTATGATGTGCTACTTACGTAGTCCACTTTTTCAGGATAAGATCCGAAAATACCATTTCTATCATATTTAATTAATTTTCTATATTTGTCAAATCGTTAAAGAACGTTTGGCCGCATAGCGGAAATGTTTGAAGATGACACAGACGTTATTAGGCATTTTTGTATAATGGGTGTTCCACTTGAGAAAATAAACACGATTATTAAAGAGAAGCCGTTCGGAAACCACATAAAGTGAGTGCCAGCTGCTGCCCACCGCGCCTTTATGATGAAAGAGGTAATCCTCATTCACCTGTTCTACATCAAGCGAGAAACTGGAAAAAGGTAAAGATATATTATGTACATGCAGTGATGCGAGATGAAGTAAATTGTTTTATAGTCACAATAATATCATCATCATCATCATCATCATGCTGTCTACCTGATAAGTGGTCACTGCCGTCCATTAATATCTATGGTCAACCGAAGGACCCTGACTTAGTTCGAAGAACGCCTCGGTTAAGTATGTCTGGCCACAAATGTATCAAAAAATGTATCATAATAATAAAATATATAGGACAAAGATGAAGTTCGTATGCTGATAGAAGAAATTTGGGTTTGAATTTGATGTAAACTGTAGGTATCACATTTATAAAATGTTCGTAACTAAGTGCTTTATACTTTTCAGAAGATAATTACCGTAGAAAGAGTACGGTCCCACACATCAAACTATATTTGTTTTATCATGTCTATTATTTATTTGTATCTCTTGAAATGTAAGTTTTTCTTCGGTGGTGCGACAAGTACTCAACCCTTGCCACTGTATCACGTTTCCTGTTATGACTTCAGTTTTTAATGGGCCTTTGTTGAGACCTTTTTATTATAAAGAAGCGCTAACAGTTCTAAATGTGTCTGTAAAGGATTTGTAAACGAAGTCTTACCTACACATTTTATTATGTGTTTGTTTTTTAAGTTTGGAGTTTTCTTTTTGTAATCTGATACTTTCATTCAGAAGCTGTTTCCAATTTAAAGTTAATTACTCGTTTCGTTTGAACACGTAAAGGGGTTTATGTAAATTTCTTCTTAACTGCACAATAAAAAAAATAATTGTAATTCTCGTTATATTTTTTCTTAATTAATATAACTACTAACAGTGCTAAAACTTATAGTGAAGATCATTATCATCATCACGATAGTTTGAAATTAGGCCTGTTAGATAACACATTATTTAAAAAAATGTAACCACAACACATAAATTATATATGTAAAATATATTTCTTAGTTTTTAACTTATAATACAATAACAGAAGATTTTGTACAAAATAATGTCTCAACACAGAATGAATGGATTGGAATAATCGAAATATCAAAAATATTTCTTATAAACATAGAGCTGAAACAGATACTTAAATTCCATTATATCATACAGACTTTTCATATATCCCGTGACATTATTCCCAAACATCAAACTGGAATGCCACAAGTCATCCGCAGATACCCTATGACACGTTCGCGCGATGCAAATGGAAAAGCGCGACGAATGGCTCATAAACTTTGCTATTTGTTCTGTTTACGATAACCGTGGTTTTAATAAAATTTTATTACGTGTTGAGGGAATTCCACGAATGCCATAATGCTGTATGTTTTATACGGATACCGCATTAAAAAGCTGTCGCACGGCATCATTCAGTATCGATGTTGGTTTTAATATAAATGCTTTCTGATGCTTTCCTGGTTATTTGAACAAACAATACTTTTAAGTAGTAGAAGTTGTCGATATGAAATTATCAAACGAGGCTAAGCCTATTTGGACATTCTTTAGTGATTAATTTAATAACGTTATTATAAGGCAAATACCTAATTGTCGAACTTGAAACCATTAAAGAATAATTTTAAACCCCCATGTAAAGACCCCCCTTTAAAAATCATATTTATGAATTGATATAAATACTCAAAATATGGACCAAAAAGCCGGAATCGATAGCTACATATGAATTAAAAAAGCAAGTATTTCTTACCGTTATACGTCACTCGAATTGCGTGCGTTGTTTTCCTGTTTCTTTCGATTCGTTTTAATCAGCAGTATGAATACTTGGCTACAAGTATGGTTCCTAAGTTTGTGGCGATTATTGAAGAATGGACAGATGGCAAGGTATTGCAATATTTTTTTAAACCAAAGCATTTAAGCAAGTAACAACTGTTTTCATAGTAACTACATTTTGCAAGTTGTGCAAGGAGAGGCTGACCGGTCGCTATGCGAGAAATTAATTTTATTTTTCGGGACCAAAACCAGCGACCTAAAATACTTTATAAATACTCTGACCAATTCTGCACCGCCTGGATGCAAAATTTTTATCCCTTTGCCCCGACACTGATACCATAGAAAAGTTTTTTTCTATTCGTAGTCAGTCTTTATACTGATTTACACCATAACCGTTTAGGCTCGCTTACCCTGATACACCATATATCAAGAGTAATATATCTATTGCTGGCTGATTTAGAAACTAAATCCAATGTTATATCAAACATATATGTGAAGAACTAAATCTATAATACCTATTTTTATATCTTAGATAATACAAATAGTGTGATAAACTTAGTTTTTATTCTTTTGTCGTAATGATGACCAGTGATTTAGTAAGCAATATCTGTTGTTACATCTAATCTTATAAGAACCACCTACTTAACTAGCTCCAAGAAAATATGTAGACAAAAGTCATTATGTGAAAAAATGTATATTATAGCGCCATCCATTACTTTAATAGTTGAATTGCTTGAACTCTAACACCTAGAAAAAAATAATGCGATAAAAAGAGAATGACGGCATGTTCTCGAGAATTAGTCATTCTGGCAGCGAGTCAAAATGAGTCAAATTAAATCAGTTATAGCCGAGTCTTAAGATTTCGGCTATTGTCTAAAGAGCGATCATCGGAATCACTAATGTACCACGACGTATTTAAACCACTACATTTTCTATTGTGAAAGCGCATCATTAAATATTTTCATTTTCAGCAATATGTTGAGATTAAGATTACGTTGAAAAATATTGTGTTGTTAACATTCCGCTCGAGATGATGTTGATTTTTGGCACAGAAAAAAATATAAAGTGCGGCAATTTTATAGTCGTCAAGACAAAAGTCGTATGACAGCAGTAATTGATTAGTAGGACAGCTGCTGTGGTTATTTATCCAACCACTCGACAGATTTCCAGGAAAGTAGACGATATAGCCATTGTGAGATGAAAAACATCAAAAAATATTATGTTCAACTTGCATAGTAAGACCTAGGAAGAAGGCGAAGCCTAGTAAATAAGTATATAACTTGATTTTTATAATATTCTTTACTAATACAACCGAATATAATTTAAACGCACGTCTACTAATAGTAAAAACAAAAAATCAAATGATATTAATTAATTAAGGACATCCTTACTTAAGTAATACTTGCCTCTTATTATTATGAGTATTCCATATTATCTAGTTGCACACTCTCTTTCTTCTATTTGTATAAATATATGTTAACTTTATGTTGTGACTTAACATGAATACAGATTTATGGCAGCGAGGAGCAGAGATACTTATGAAGGAAAGACTTGTGTGTATTACGAGTGTTCAGCTAATAAACACGTCTTAATTTCTCGTTGAATAGTGGGCTATTAAAATAAAGTTTTAAAATATGGAACGCCACATTTTATTTACGTTTCTACAATTTATGGCGTATGGAAGCATAGGATGAAGGAGTGAGAGGGAGGGAGGGAGATGCTGGGCGCACTGCGCGAGCGCATCTCCGACACGCGTATGACAGAGCGTTGACGGTTATATTTTCCAGACGATTTATTACATTATAAGAGCACAGTGCGTGCCGTTAATACGCTTTCAGATGCATAAATAGTAGTCATTTTATTTTGATGTCCTACAAGACATCCGACGACATGTTTAATTGTTCAGACTGGCCTCTTAATACCATAAGCTATTCTCGGTCAAAACAGTTTTTCATGCTATAATTTACCGCCATCAAAATATTAGGAATGTCGTTCGGTTATTAAAATACACTTTACAATTCGTCGAAAACGATGCGAAGTGTAAATTGTTTAATTTTATTAATCTGTCACGTCATTTGAAATACATTTAGCGGCGTTCACAATCGCACACATCAGAGATTTCATTGCTCATTATTTTCACGACGCAAATGTCGACGGCTCATTGTTTTGAGTTTTTCCGGCGCTGCTAAATCAGCCTCTTAATTGATATAATATCGCTTCAGTGGTCGCATAAAGTCATTACACCGGTCCGAGAACAAAAGCCAAATTTCATTTTGAAACGAGAAATTATTGTAATGTGTTCTTATACACGCTCCCATAGTTATTTTCGAAGTTGTCATTGAACGTTGGCGTAAAGGGGTCATTGATATTAATTTTCGGGTTAAGAATGTCCTTTGTAAATATCAACGGAGAATTCGCCGTAAGTAGAGTCGACGTTATTGATATTCCGCCGGCAAACCAGATGTCAATAAAAGATCACGGTTATATCAAAAATGATAGAAAAAGATCGTAAACGGCGTGGCGGACAGCGCCGCATATTTCATATCGCGTAATGGAGAATTTACAAGCTGTAGGGACGAAATGACTCCCAGAGGTGGCCGCGACTCCTCGCCCCATCCACGCTCTTCGATGAAACGGAGCAACTGAGAAATAGTTTTGAAGAACTAGTTGACCGTTTGGTGCGGAACACTCGGTCGCACTTTTAATTAATTTTGTTTTTTGCTGCTTTTGATGCTTTTCTCTTCTTAGCAGTGATTATTGATTAATAGATAAAATTCGATTACCTATATGTTGTAAACAAATTCATTAGATAAACTGAGGTTGATAAGGTCTTTAAGGTAATTAAAATTAAAATTTAGTTTTAGATTATCTTTAGATCTTCCTAAAATATTTCTTTAATAACTCTTAAGTACACAATTCCGCAAAAAGCTAGTTACGTCGTTATTACTTTCGGCCGTGAAGACGCCGGCCGTCCGGCGACCGCGTAGCCAACATTATTATTTATGCCCTCCAGAAAAGTACATTTATAACAATATTACGGCGGACCGCGCCCGCCCTCGGAAAATTATTTTACTATTTTCCGAAGATTGCAGGTGTATTATATTTCATGAACGTTATTTATGGCGAGACTTTTATTACAAATGCGTGCAATGTCTCTATCCGATTTTTATTGCCGCCGAATTATTTGATATATTCACGTCATTTTGTCACTGGGAGATATTTATTGGCTATTTTGTTATTATTTGATTCTTTCTTGATTTTAAGCGTAATCATTTATTTTCTTTAATTTGTTGTCTTGCAACAGAAATAGTCTCTACCTACCGCAGCTTTCTTGAGAATTTTAATGGAAAATAATTTAGTTTTAATACTTTTTGACGGATAAAAACTGTTTGTCTCTTAATTCTGTTTAATAACATGCTCCTTTGCAACGTTGAACCTTCTGATCAATCTATGTAACTATATAGCGTCTATATCAATCTAGGTTACATTACAACAACTTACATAAGTTGTATTTGGGAAAGAATTTATTTTTACTTTATAAATTGGTGAGAGTATACACTAAGTTTAACATACAACAGGTTTTATAACTATGAGCTTCACAGTTTTTGCGTCTTTGTCTCTTATCTCCTTACGGACATTATCTTGACTATCCCTTAGCTATTCATAATTTCGGGAATGGGTCAGTATTCCCCATAGATGGATATATCCGTCAATGGCGGCACCCCCGTGATCGCGGGCCAAGTCCGAGCGTTACGAGGCTCACGGGAGCCCGGCATCGCTCAACTCTGTCCATAACCAATAACCGTAAATAAATGCAAGCAACTTCCAAACCCTACTCGCGTCAGCGAAATTATAAACGGGAATCGCGTAAACTCTCGTTTGGATAGCTTTGCTTTTCTCAGGAGGTTTCCGTCTATTTTATTGCATATGAAATAGCAAACAAGCTTGTCCAATCGATGGCCGCTAAGCGTATTACTATTCGGTGCGCACTACGCTACAGTAATAACCTTAAACTGAATCGTGTTTGCAGTTCACTACTCCGAAGTTTAGCACCAACAACTAAATTGTTAGTTCGTGAGATCGAATGACAATAAAGCGTTTAATGCGTTAACAAAGTAGAATACTTTCTTATAACAAAATATCTTACGAGCATCGGCCGACTATCGTTTATTTTTACCTGAAGACCGCGATCCCGCGCATCTCTCCCTATTAAATTTTGTTTGCATTTATTTTAAAGGTGCGACGTTCGAGGAGACGTGGTATGTGAAAAATTACACCTCAGTCCAATATTTATGGGTGATATTCGGCAGCGGTTCCTTTGTGAGATGAGGGTGTATAAATAACACCTCTTATCGCGTGGGAGCCTACCCTTAAATTGGATTTATTTTAATTATTTATTGACACTGCTTTATCTGGACAATCCAGTTCGTGTTCAATTGAACGATTTACATGGTTTCATGATTACTCATTACGAATTAAACCGGATATTATAATGCTGACTTCTTGTGTAACTTGGTTTAATGTTACTTATCATGATCAGATACTTACTTCATTTTCAACGAGCTGGACATTAAAAGAAATTGACCAAAGTGAGTGACATTAAATTCGGTTTAAAGCAAACAAATCACTCATTAAATCGTAATACTTTTGATTATGTTTTGGTAAGATACTTTTAGTGCATAACGTAAATTACTTAATACAGGTATTATTTATATTCCATGTAATTATATAATCTAGATACCATTTTAACTAGCCAACAAATAAAACTGGAACCGTCCTCCGGTAGCCCACTCACGGAACTCACCTGAGTAAATGAAACTAACTTATAGAATATTATTAGCGCCTAACAGACATCATCCCGCCCTTGACTGCGCTCGTAATCTCTATTCCTTCAAGCCAGCGTCATAAACACGCCTGCTTTATCTGTGCGTTTACCTTTAGTTAAATAAATAAATTATGAAGAGCACGAGTAACGTTGGTTATTTTTATCTATAATCGCGGAGTATGACCATAAATTAGTTCTATATTTAAGAGCGCGTTGTTTTGCATGCAACCAAGCCGTCTGCACATGCGTGCGACATCAATCTCAATTCTGAAATATTTTTCGTCTGCACCGCGATGCACCGCGTCTGTTCGGTATCTGCAGTGGTTCCCAACATTTTACTCGCGAATGACAAATCATTCAAACTTCACTTCAAAAAGTAACTTATTGTGTTCTAGAGTTTTGTCTGTCTTCATTAACTGAATATTTTGAATTGAATTCACAATTTCAAAAACTTGAAAGATGATAGCATAATTGCAATTGCTGAAGGTGGTAGAACCTTTTACGGTTCGACTCCGGAGGCACCACCGCTACACCTATTCCTGCCTTATAACAGCAGTGTTCGTGCTGCTGTGTTCTGGTTTGAAGGGTGTGGTCAGGGAGAC
>DWTF01000131.1:0-15423 GCA_018250225.1 Udranomia kikkawai
GCAGACTATCGACAGATCTGCTGTGGTTTGCAAGCATTTTGTTTCTATGATTATGAGGTAGCAAAAGAGCATGTAGTCCACCTGATCGTAAGTGGTCACTGCCGCCCATGGATATCTGTACTCAACTTAAGACAGGATTGAAGTCATTTCTTAGGTCAACTACAAATGCGTTGCTACCCCTGAAGACTCAGTTGGAACGTTTCGGTTAAGTATGTCTCCCTTCGGTCCAGAACACAGCAGTACGAACACTGCTGTTATAAGGCAGAAAAAGGTGTGGCGATGGTTTTATCACGTTAAAAATTTCATTGTTCCTTCATACATTTTCCTTCTTATGGTTGCCATGCCTAATAGAAAAGCTGGCTTGGCAATACATTACTGTGGTGGTTTTTCTTTTGCTATTGCTTCTGTAATTTCACCGGTTTTGAAACGTTTTAAATGTTTTATTGTACTCTCCTACATTTCTTCTTCTTAGGGTTGCCACGAATATGCGGAGAGACCGGACTTGATAAATAATTTTGGATTATTTCCATTTTGTTCAATGAAATATTTGTACCATTTTTCAATATTCCATTGTTTAAATGGGTACCTGTACGCATTCCCTTACCCTACAGCGTTCAAAGTTGTCCCAATCATATGGTAGTGGGCTTATTTCTTTTTTCTGCGTTTTATTTATATAAACTACGTGTTGTGATGCCTAACGCAAATCATATCGAAGTCCATGTTTTCTTTTTATAATACATGTACGTTTTTTATTTATTACTTTTATGCGCCGCAGTCTTTTAAGAGTTATCTTGTGTTATGTTCTACAGTGATTGCTTCAGCGAAGGTGTCCGACTAAAGCCGGACACATGGTGACCCCAGTCGGAGTGCGTAAGGAAGGAACATTACGGGAAACCCTCAGGCTGGTTATAATAAGTCTGTTTTATTGTCTCGAATGTTCGCCTCCGAAATAATTCAGGACGAACTTCATGTTGAAGTTTTCTTATGAGATCACCCCGAAATTATTATACATTTGGGTTTGTTTGGATTTATTACGAATAAATGGTTGATTAAATCCTTTAAATAGCTTTGGTATATTTAAAAAATAAGTTAGTTCCTACCATTTCATTGTCACAAGATATCAAAACCAAATTTATCTCCATGTTTGTACCAACAATCCAACATCAATGTACTGCATGGATTCTGCATTGTAAAACGTTGGCACACAAACGTCGGGACAATCGGGGAGTTATAAGAGGGATTACAATCCAAAACGCCGTATTTTCAATCTAGCAATCAGCGGAACAAACGATCGATTACCCAACACCGTTCCTCGTTTTATTCCACACCGAAATTCTGTCTGTGGCAGGCGATGTTTTCGCTTACGCTAAAACTCGCGATATATTGGCCTCTTTCCTTACAAACTCGACGGGATTTGCGTGTGAAAGGAGAAATGTAACTGTGTCAGCAACAGAGTCGTTAAATTCGGGAAGGTTTGGGTTTGAGACAGTCTTGCTCCCAGGGTTTTACGAGTTTTGCATGGCCCCGAAATCGGCTTCGAGGTTATTTCCGGGAACTTATTTGAGAAGTTTCGCATCATCAAAAGTGGGAAGTCGTGTGCCATTAAATTGGATTGTGACTGCGATTCCATTGGCTGTAACATCTGAAGCATCGTATTCTACTTATCTGGGATGATTTGCTGATTTTACTTCCCGTGCCGGGACAAACGTCAAATTCCCTTTACAAGCTTGACATTACTCGCAATTTTAATGAGTGCCGACGTTCGTTTGTTTTTAACCTCAAACGTAATAGGCGGGGTGCTTTATGTTTAAATCCTATGTCATCGTGTGTAGGCTTTTGGAAACATACGCCTTACATTTACATAAGAAATTATTTCACTGTTTTTATTTGTTATGATTCTTTTTTTTAGTAGTAGGGAACAGGCAAGAATGTAATATGATACGCGTACAGTCGCCAATTATGTATTTATGTATTGTTGCTCTTGAGAACCTATACCTAAACAATAATAATAGAAGTATTGTTATCATATAAATTATTTATTTTACTTCAAGCTGTCTATTTACAGAGATCAGCACAAAATAATGCAGGTTTATTAGGATGTGTCACTTTCCTTTCTCCCGTAATACCACTGTCAGCGCGGGCAATAAACATCAGGTAAAAATTGGATCCGAAAGTTGTCCCTTTGCATTCAGACGAGGATATTGTGTCTCTTTCACTAATTGGCTCGAGAGAACGAAATAGCTACGTATTCCCGACGTAGCCGAAACACGATATAGGTATTTATCTTACGAAAAGGTCGGCTGGAATTCGGAAAATTCCAACGGTATGAATTAGGCATGTTTTAAAATAATTGCGCACTTTTATTTTGGGCCGGATCTTCAAATAAGACAATTTAAGCGCAATCAAGTTCGCTTCCTCCGCTCCGGAGTTAAATTGAGACATTGAATGTTTGCCATTTTCTTTTCTCCTTCTTCCTTCAATTCCGCCAATAGCAAAAATAAAACGCCCGATACCACCAACATGGAAGGCAATATACGACCTCTACGGAGCGAGCCATTTCCTTTAATGTTTTCATGAGTCTCGAGAACTAAAGACCGTGTAACAACGTATCTGTTCCTTGCCTTTTAATAGCCCTAGAAGCGAACAAACTGCCAAGTATTAAGTTTTATCAACCATCTGCACGAATGTCACGTCTTTATTACTACTTATTCTTTGTCCTCATGAATGCAGCGGCCGCATAAAAAGGATGGAAATATGATTGCGTCCCGCTCCTAACTTGTGGTTCTTGCCGCCCGAAAAGGCGCGGGTCGTGCGTCCCGCTCTTGCATAGGTGTTCGATTAAATAAAAAATGGCGTACCTGAACCCCGGTCCCTGACATGTTTATACATTTTTCTTACTGTGTAGGGATTTTTTTGTTACGAATTTCTCGATTGAGATAGAATCGTGAGCGTTATTAAAAAAGTTTCCCGCGTAATTCTCGTGGTGATTTTTCTGGATGCCCGCGAATTTTTGGCAATTTATCGTTTCACTTTTCAAGTTGTACGCTTTTTGTGTAAACATTGATTTATTAGGCGAATTAGAACGGGCGATGCGGGCAGTGTAGATAATTAATGTACAGGGATATAATGTTTAAATGTTAATGCTTAACTCCGTAATGGAAATAGTGCTTTAATGGCTCACTAGCACGATAACTTTTTAATTATGTAGGTGACACAGAATTACTGTTTTATTTTTGTTTTAAAGCGAATGAGTTCAACTGAAGACCTGGGGGATATACTAAATATCATTAAGAGTCTAATTTTAATGTTTTTGCTCTTAAATATAACCCTTATTGTACATTTTTTTTAATCATTAATAAAAAATAGATAAACCTTCTTTTAAGGCTAGTAGGCTGGCCGAAACATGTAATGATATGAATACATGATCACGACAATAATACTTCATTACAATACCTTTCTCAACTTACATCTAATCTTACCTGACTAGAACAAAAAAAAAACAAAACATATTTCCATGCAACCAATTCTTCTACACGTATCGGACTCAATCCGCGGTTTATAGCCAATACCAAGTTCCACTTTATAACATGCCTTTGATACATGCAAAGTTACTCTACCGGACTTCCATCACCGTATCACATAAACAAAATCCAAAAACGTAGCTCGATACGGCACAATAGAATCCAAGCCGAACGGGATCGAATCGTTTGACATGCCAGCGCAATTTAAAAAATAAAAACTTCAACATGGCGCGCACTCACAGCTGACTCTGCTTCACCTTATGCTAGGGTTACCATGTTTGTGGTTGCGGGACAAGGTTAACCAATTAAAGTTTTGTTCGATTGAGTGTGAAGAATATACATTGAATTGCATACTGTTTTATTTGAAATGCTATTCATATAATGTCCTTTATGCTTACAATTATCAAGACATCGTGTCTTAATCCATCGAGTAGAATATACATAAAATATTACGCATCTACGATCGCCTCTAGACAAGTGCCTATTGTAGTATTTGGACATACACACTGTTAAAGTGGTTATCTACTACGCACCTAATATGCACGTTTACTTCTATTTTATAAAAAAATCGACTGTTAAAACATGTTAATATTGTAATTACGTGTTATAAAAAGTAAGTATTTAATATAATAGGGACTATCCCACATAAACGTGGCCGTTTGGTCAACATGCCTACGACAGCGTCCATAGCTTTGTCCGTTTTGTGCAAAGGTCGATTGTTAGCCATAGTGTTTTTCGTCTGGCACCGAAAAACAGGTAGCCAAAAGTATTGTGAGTGATTTACAAACTTACTTTGTTATAAAATAATGATTGTATCTTTCCTAAGAATTTGAACACAAAGTACCTACTGGTTGTATTGATGTAATCTTCCTACATCATACGTGTTACCTAGCAGATTCGAGAACAAATGTATGAAATCTTGATTTCGATTAAGTCGGACTCCTCACCTCAGACTCTCAGCACGTATAGCTGTCCACACAGGTCGTCAATATTTTTTCCTTATTGTCTTTATCCCTCCAACCCCCTCACCACGACCCCCTCGGGGGGTCAACCCATCGTTTGAGAAACAATGCCCTACGAAAACTACGTGAATGTTTAAAGAGGAAGCTATTATCGTACAAAAAGTAAAATGGAAACGCCGGTAGTGTTTTAAATAACGTACAACAGATGTCTGAAATCTACTCTTCGTGGAGGTTAATGTTATATGGACCTGCTTATCGAAAGCAAAGCTTTGTGTGTATGTAGCTTTTATTATCATCTTCCGATTTCGTTCTGATTTCGCTAAGCAGGGATAAGATTAGAGCTCGTATATTTCTTATCCTTCTACAAGGTTTTTATAGGTAGGTCCATATTAATTTGGCCCTGTCCGCCATGTTATGACGTCAAGACTACCTGATGAAGGGCGGCCGCCGTCCCTCTCAGATAAGAGTATTTGTTTCAGACACTTAGTATTGTTCCGTTATCAATTATCAGTTTGCTGTCGAAACTTTAGGGTTGAGACATTGCAGTTGAAGTTTGCTTAGGGTTAACAATGTAGGGTTGGAAATGCACGTCGATTGAAAAGTAACCCTATACCGCTTGACTTACGAATAAAAATTTCTTACTAAAACTATGTCTACTCAGACGTCCAAGGGTTTTTGTTTCTATATAAAAAATGAGTTCTTGAAATTTCGTCCTACCTTGTACGTGTAATGCCCTCCATTATTATTCTATTCCAAATCCGTTTACATTTGAACGAAGAAGTTCTGTACAATGTGTGATTAAAATACTTAGTCTAGGATATTTGCATTACAATGAACGAGGCTCCCAAACTCCACATATATTGGTATTAGTTGGAAACCAGAAGGGTGCATAGCGGCTTGTATAGATCTTATAGGACTACTATTATCCACATCAATGTTTAACTAGAACTTAATGTAAGTCCGTTCTATTATCCTGTCAAGTGTGAGGGCAAATCTATTTCAGGTCACTTAAGTTGTTCTTGCGACCCATGAATATTTGAACCTATCAGGTGATAGGTTCAAATATTCAATAGTTTTATATTGACATGAACCAATCACCTGTTTTATACCAGCAAAGTTTCACTGCAAACGTGCTTCCGGGGTCAGGCCTTGAAACTGAAACAAAGTAATAGGTAAGTAAGAATAAGTAAATAATCTAAGTTCTTAAAAATAGCGGCGTTACTTAAACAAAACCTGCTGTACTCCGATCATTTTAAATTCACAGACAGACTTCTTATTTTAATGACTCTATGATATTACTCATACGTACATTCTCTATCTTTACATACAGTACACGTGCTATGACTATACATGTGAGTCAGCTACTTATCGGAACATTGACTTTATTCAAACACTTCTAACTCTATCTAAGAGTGCTAGAGTTCGGAATTGAATGACTAGTAATCATGTTTGCATTCTTATAAATAAAATAACGTCTTCATAATGGTTACGTTATCGAACCGTCTTATAAACATTTGTAGTAAGGTATAAAAAAACAAAAATAACTTGTGTAATGTACTTTTATGACTTCAGATGCATTTAACCTTAATCGATGGTTGTTAAGAGTGCCTTTAAAACCATACTACGGGGAGATCAAAAAGTCCGTATGTTAAAAATGTCTCGTTGTCCCCGGCTTGTCAGGGCCGTGACAAATCGATCGGACTACCCCGAATGCTCGTAGTGAATCTGCATTCAAAACCCATCCCTTTCTCTCCTCGAGCCGCCCCGTACGTGCGAGAGAGCGCACAATGGGCAATTTACACAGCTTTTAGGCGAGATCGTAAATCTCTGCTTTCGCGTCGATTCTGCGCCAGCGCATACTAAGTGGATGCGCCGACGCGAGCGATAAGCCGAATGTGAAATCGAATAGGTTACTTAAAATATATCTTATCTTGATAATAAATTGCCCCGTGGTCAGTACTGGTCTAAGGTATGGTTGGCAATACTGTGAACAATCTGATTTGATAACGCTAGTGCGGACTTTTCACACTAAGAGCTGGTTTGTCTTCTAGATAAGGTTGAATATTTTCTACTTGGAAATAAATGCCTTGGAATGCTGTAGCGAACTAAAAATCGATCTTAAAATTACCGATAAAGATATCTTGGTCACAAATCAAAGTCTCATGACAGAAGTGCCTGATTCGTTATTCATCGGAACCGAAATCGTGGCGTTTATAAATTAAAGCGAAATTCGCATCAGCATTACATTATCTTGTCATGTAACAATTCGCAACACTCATCACGACCGAGCATTAGGTACTGTTTCAGTTTATGAAGGCGCGATATGTGATCTTTATTTGTAGGGTAATAGGGTTTAAAACTGTACAGACTCCGGGCCGTCTTGAGTTGCGTTGCGAAATGTTTCGGTACTTTATTCGAGTCCTGATTTAGCAACACTTTCACGTCACCGCCTGTCGGCTTTTCTCCAATACTTAGGATGCTCGGTTATATAAAGCCTTCTAAAAGTTCACCGAAGAATGTTACGAGAACAACGAAAAATAAAGTTGAGTACAAAATAAAACCGAAGTGATGTGCAATTGACAGGAAGTTGTTTGTATGTTCAAATTTTTTGTTTCATCCCGTTTTACAATAACTTCTTGTACAAAAATGTTATTAATACTGCTTTATATTCGGTGTATATTGTTTAAAATATAGCAACTAAAATATATATACGATCTATTCCAGTTTTCGGATTACAATGCGTAAGTGGGATTTAAATGAGGGATTTGTTAATTATTTTGTTAAGTATTTAAAGACTTCAACTTATAACCCAAAAATGACTATAATAACTCTTTGTGTTAAATAAAGTTCAGTATTTACTTCGTGTAATTATGTATGAATATAAACTAAACTAACTAAACTTGACTGAAGTAGGTCTAGAACATGACACTTAAAATCTAAGAGACGCGTGTATTCTTCAACAAGTTTCTAAAGTGTAGTATCTGTAAAATCTGCAGTGACGAATGAGCGCCCTACTTATTTTCCAATTTTCGTTTTCCGAAACGATACGGAAGCCGAAAAAGAGCAAAATTCATTACACTAAGTAAATAATAAAGGTATTAGAGTCAAAGTAAACAACAGAGATCGTAAAGCCGTTTGTTCTAAAAACAAGCCTCTCACAAAAGTCGAAACGACTACAAAAATAGAAAACGACAAGATACTAAAAAAATAAAGAGTAATAATCGTAGAAATGAAAACCAGGCCACTTTTATATTTCAGAAACACAGCACGGCTTGTTTAGTAACTGGGCATTAAAGATAATTAAAAGAGAAACAGGCTGAAATTCTTTGTGGAGCGACTTTCAGCGGGTCTTGCGTAACGAGAGTTGCTAAGTACTGAGAGTTGAGTAGTGTCTGCTGAGTTAAGGATCTGAGGATGTTGGCACGAAAACGAATTAATTTACTCGAAAGACAGATACGAGTATTATGTAGTTAACATCGAAAAGCAAAAAATTGTTAGATGAAGGGAAGCTACCAATAAGCTTTATAGATAGCAGATGATTATAAACTGAATCAGTACTTTTTTCGTCCGAATAAAAAACGAACCATAATATAATGATATTCAAATTAGAATACAATCTTAAATTAGTAATTCTGATCGCTTTCAAAAAACATACAACGCAACACACAACGCAACAAGAAAACATTTCTATTTTACATTAAAAAACATTACAAACTGTTTTTTTTTCGATTTGATTCGTTTTTATTATGATGCGTACACTTTAAACTTGTAAAATTACATAGGAAGCAATCCTTTGGCAGAATTTCATTGCAACTAGGGTTTCCATGCTGTTAAAATCAGTAAGACTTTTTTGCACATTCTATTCTATTTACTGCTACATCTAAATAAATATTCTGTTTTCAGCGTCACGGGATTAGGTGAATCTTTTAAAAATGTCACTCAGTTAAAAGGCTGTACGAATAGCATTAACCATATTATGTTAATAAACAATTAAACATTGGTTACTGAAAAATATTTTCTATAATTATGTTTAGGTTTACCTTCCTAATCAGGCCTTTTTTTCGCGGTTGGCTAAAAGATATCGCTAACTGCGTTAAGTCTGCGAATTGTTACACCTTCCTCATTTTAACTTTTCTTTGATATCCTTATTGCAAGAGTGTTGTATATTATACATTTCTTTACAAAAAAAGTTTGCAACCCTAATTGTAACGTAACTTTCAACGATACTAAGTACCCGCCCGAGACAAAGCTGACAGGCGATGGGAACGATGACATGAAGTGTTTCGTATCCAAAATTAAGACTGAATAATGCTCCAGTTTTCGTATCGGGTTGACGACGCTATTTATATATTCCAAATTCCGTGGATTTTTAAATTTATTATAATTGAGATGGAAATATTTGTGTCGTACGAAATTCTTTGTCTAGTCTCTATGACATTTGATTTGCCGTAACTAAATATTTGGAATTGGACTTCTTAATCGTGAGTATGTTTTGGAAATTGTTGTTAGAATATTATGTAAATAAATTGCAGAAATATTTCTTTCGGAAGTTTGGCTCCATAAACTTTGTTTTACGAACAGATTTAGATCAACTATTAATTCTATGATGATATCAGATACATATTCAGGTCAGTAGTTGCCAGATTTCGTGAATGGACAGCACATGTGCGTAATTCGGGATAGGATTAACCGAATCGCGACAAGGGAAATTGCGCCCTACATTCGGACGAATTCGTCGATCAAGCAATAAATAGGTCGATCAACGTTTCGGGTTATTAAATCATATTTTATGATTCGTTTGCGAAATCCTGTTACATGTGTAGTTTTATATGTTTGACGAGGGTTTCCGTTTTTCGAAATCGCGATCACTGTTAGCATTCGTACAAGCAATCCATGCAGAAATTGCCGATCTTTAAATTACAAACTCATAAATACTATACTATTCATTTCTATGAACGCCCCGTAAAACTAAAAACTGAAGGGATTTTTTCCGATTTCTTAGCAAGAAATTAGGTGAAAGAATATCTATTGAATAATCTGTGTTGAGATCTTTTGGATCATGAACAAATCGGTATTATGCAATTGTAATTGTACCATGCGTATTATTAAAATTAGTCACAACAAGACATTACTCAACTTGCTTTTGGAACAGGAAACGGAATATTCGATGCATTGAATACATTTGAACCAGACGTACGCCCTCATGCAAAAGTTCAAGAGCTATTGTAACGATTAGATTATCTCCGAGCCATCTATTGCATAATCTTGGCTGGCACCAAGTGAGAGAGTGGAGCGGGGTAACATTGTTGCAAATTGAACTGCGGTTGAAACATCTTCTTGTGAGCGTGTTGTTTTCATTTTTCCAACAACGGGGTAAATTGTAAAATCTTGTTTAAAGGATGCTTTGAAGCTTCTATTGCATTTGTTGGGAGAAAAAGTTTTGAGCCACGAGCTGTGTTGGTCAAAATGTTGTTGAAGTTTGTTTGCAGTCTTGGTCTGGAATTTACATCTCTATCAACAGTAGGTATACTTTTTATGTTTACAACTTTGCATCCATAATCAAATTAGTCTCGAAGCATTCATCAATGATTTAAAGATTTCAATCTAAACTCAGGTGAAAATAACATCTGCTATTTTGCATATAAATCAGAAGAAGCGTCTGCACTAAATGTTTTTTAATAATTACTACCCGAGGCTATAAGAGGCGTTTGCAAATTAAACCTCGCTTAAACTTAACCAGGGGGGAGGTAACGAAAACGAGGCCGCAACAACACTGTTTCGGATCATTAATTTGACACTTGGAATAGCTCAGAAGTATCACAATGGCAGAGCGGCACGCCCACAGAACGGCAGGTTAAAGGTTGGCCATCTTTTAAATACGGCATGCATTGAGCAACTCCACTTTTTGTTAATGGATTTGTAATGAACGAGTGAAGGTGTTTCGAACAGTTCGTGCGTGAGCCCGAAGAGCACTTTATGGAGCTTAATGGTGATTTACTTAATGCTGATGTAACGTTATTTCTATCAAAAGAGGAGTATTAACATTGGATCTCCATAAGTTATGTTCTACCCAGACTGGATAGGGATGTGGATATTTATTTTCGATGTAACCGAAATTCGTTTTTATTATCACTTTTGACTGACACATCGTTGCAAATCTGTTTTCCGCGAAAAATAATTGAATATACCCGTTATCCGCGCGCTTAATGAATCTGCGATTGACGTCACATCCAAAAGTAATCCTCGGAATTTTGGGCCGTTAATTATTTTTATGAAACCTAACGTTTTTACGAGACACTCTTTTATTCTTGCGATATCCAATACGAGGGGATTTTTACGCCGCAACGCAAGCAACGCCGTTTTTATGAGTCATTTCACTCTTTTCATGGTTCAGTTATCGATATGTGGCAAGTATTAAGTTTAACAGCCGTCCTGATTCCCCACTACCTGTGGGGTATCTGTTTTTATGCTGAAACCGTTTCCTAATTTGGGCCGGATACGGTTCGCTGAAAGGCGTAAATTTAGACCTTGCGACAACGCAAATTGCTAGTTTGATAGCTTTTCGACCGAACCAATTTTTACCCGTCGGCGGAAACTTTTCCGACGTTTTGAGTGACTATGCCCTCGATATACATTGGAGATAAAAAGAAACTAGTGGGTGTTTGGTAAAGCGAGGACGGACGGAATATGCGTCCGGAATGCCTAAACCTACGAAACTAAAGGGAATCACTTGAACGGGACTTGGGAAGTCGATCAAAGTGGGATTTACGTTGAGACCCGTTCAGGCCCGGGCACGCGGAGGGTTGGTTAAGTCTTTCAAATTGAAATTTTGTTTTTGTTTATTTAGATTGTCAGGTGAGCTCTCCCCGCTACGGTCTGGAGTGTACCTTCTGAAATTGGTTTTCGATACTTTTGTTTTTATCTATTCATTTAAATATTGTTTGTTCGGCTCCTATTCCTGCTTGCATATTTTGAAATCTGTCGTTGTGTTTACATTTTATTATAAGTTGTTCGTTGGTGGCAACAAAATATCTTCTTTAAGGAAATTGGCTGTGCGACAACCCTATTCGTGGATAGTTTTCGCTGACGTTAAATCCTATACTCTCAACCCTAATCCTTCCCCTTGGTGTTTCACTGCACTGTTGCCGGACTAGACTCAATTTGCATAAGTATTTTATCTGAATCTAGTTATTCGTTGCTTCGCGAATTACATTCAATCTTGATAATTAAAGATTTATTCGCATCTGTGTGTTACAATCCGGGCAGGCAGTTCTTAATGAAGTCTCGAGGTTTTTGCTGTTCAGGTTTACAAATGACCAGGAAATTTTAATTCGTCGTATTCAGATTGTTGTCTGGTTGAAAATGAACTTAAGAAATTCGGAACGCTAGAAAACTATGTAAATCTTAGTTTAATTGGTATTGAATATACTATTTATGACCTTTAATTATATTCAATTATATTCATCGTCATAAAAAGTAATAATCAAAACGACTTTCTTCTTCAAATAATATTTAAATTCAGTTACATTACGCTCTAAATTAGATGCTTCTTTCAACAATAACACATATGAAAGTTCGTTGCAAACTAAAATATTGCTTACCAGAGCAATATAATACTCCTGAAAATGTATAACGTTGGATTCTCGGCTTTCAGTTATATTACCAGTTCATTTTAGTTCGAAACAAACTTTAATGTGTTATGGAATACATTTGATTACGCGATCTATCTTCATTATTTGCGTTTTAAGCTTGTTAATACTTGTTTGACCGCTGACGGCTTACGAGTTGGGAATCTATAGAACCTATGCATGAGAAACATTGACCACGCTGGCTCTTAGCTAACTAATGTTAGAACGCATAGTTTCCTATGAGCAACTTCTCTTATAGACTGCATGCAATTCACTTTTTCATCTACTTAACTTACTTGTGATATCATTTATAGTTTGTGACACATAATTTCGTATAAAATGTCAACTTAATGAACCGTGAAACCACCAGTGTTATTATTTTCATTTATAATTGGTGTTGTTCTACTCGCTAGAAACTATAGAGGGATTAAGTATTTGCAAAAAAAGGTGTGATTACTATTTAGGTCTACATCATCTTATACGACGAATATGCTAGGGTTTGTAATGCTCCATCTTTTTGTTACTTTTTTAAGCCACCGTTAAAATGTAGTCGCTATAAATTATTCCTAGTTTATCGATCGCAGTGATACAAGCGGGTTAGAGCATCTTTTATTTAGAGCTTTACTTCACTGTGAGTATCAATACATCGTTAGGTTCTTCATTGAGATTATTGTTTAATATTTATTCATTGTTAATTAAATTTTCGTTAGCACTTGTTTTGGCGGCCTCCTGTGTTATTACAATGATTCCTAATGACTATAGTAATTTTCTTCGATTATTTGATTGTGATGGAAGGTAATCAATTTTTGATCTGAAGCTTAAACTAAGGTCCAATAAAATTAATATTAGAAAGTAGAATTAATATTCATGTGTCAATAATAATTTTAAACTGTTTTGAACGTATAACCCATAGCCTTTTTGGTCGCAATTAATATGTATCCTTAATCTGTAGTAGAACGGTGCTTGAACTGTGAATTATTATCTGTGATACCAAAAACAAACAAAAAATCTTTGCACGATACACTTCTAAGCCAAGTCAACATAACTTCTCATCTCTCTCATCTAACATCTCAATCTTTGTAGGCAAAACCGAATTCAGATTGTTAGTTCCGTGTTGACAGCTACTTCTTTGTGCCTAAAAAGCGAATTGTGGAAAGAAAACATTCCTTTTATATCCTTCAACACTTAACAAAATGTTCCTTATGCAATACGTCGCCGCGACAAAACATTTTATAAACTCCGCGCAGAAGGAAGTATCAAATCAACACGTCTATCCATGGCTATCTAACCACTAAATGTCTGTCAGTGTGTTTTAAACAATCCTCTTCATATATTATGTTAACTAGACAACCATGTGGCATCCACCACTGTTTATCACATTGTTTACTATTCCCATAACTATACGATCGCGGCTATAGGGGTGAGAATCGCGTAAACTTTCCAACATGTTCAGACAACTCTACGAATACGGACACTACGGTCGCTGGTACGCGATTCTGAACCTTCTGAGCTACGTAATAAGGTTGCAAGGTTGTTCTCGGAGTATTTTAGAGTTGCGATCGGAAAATAGACGTCTGTCTTTGTTTGTACTTCACAGATGAGAGGCAGCCGAACAAAACATTTCGGGTGTTAACAGTTTTTAAACAACAATTTCTGGTTCGTTAATCCATCGACACGGCGTTATCTCGGAGATTTATGAATCCAAGCTATTTTTTGTTTATGGTTTTATAGAACAAAGTACGGAAACCAATTAGAGGGATAGCGCCAATTAATAGAGATTTGTTGTTGATTTTCTTTATAACATAAGCAAATGAGAATCCAATAGACACCAATGACTGATTACATATAAAACATAAGTAGATACTAGCATCAATGGTCTTACGTTCACGTTTTAAGGTTTATTAGTTACATTTGGACACCTTTAAAAACTGTAGGGTTTGTTCAGGGTGACACTCTTGCCAGGCTTATTTGTCACATTAGCAGCAATGGTCGTGCTGTTAATTCTGTGTCAAGATGTAAGGTGACTACACTTTTCCTGGCGCAGTTACTTATCTATCAGAAACAGAAGCTCGATCGACTTCAAAACTTCCAAGACTTGATTTTGGAGTTTTTACTTCTCAACTTTTATTGAATATTTTATAATCATTTTGTGTTCCGATTTGTCTAATTGCCCATCTTGGATCTGGATCACTAAGTTATTAAAGTAAGTTAATCATGAATACCGAAAAGTTAGATAACAAGCTAGTTAGATGTAACAAGTTACATTGTTAAAAGCTGAAATTATGGGGCTGGACCCTGAACAAAGACACTCGTGCTTTCTTTTGTACGATGTTGGGAGAAAATGCCATTTTTCCTTGGCTTTCGAGTACATTACTTTTTCAACCGCAGCGTTTCTCTCGGAAACTTTATTTCAGGACAAAAACGTTCTGAAAGGAGCACTTCAAAAAAGTATGAAATAACGCGCGGTATCCCACCGGAAGTCGGGTGCCGGAAGTCGCTAGGCTTCCCGGAAGCGCTAGAGGGCACTCAGGAGTCCCCGAAATTGTATTTAATCGTTGTACTGCGACCTCTGCGGCCGATGGCACATGGATGTCATTTTTGCTACAATAATATTTAAAGAACACAAAGGAAGGATCTCTTTGGGTGTGAATGGTATTTTGTACGAGTAAATGTACTTTTTATGTTCGTAAAAGACCGAAAGAAAGGTCCTACTAGGACTGATTGCACTTGTTACCTTAGGCACTGGATCTAGGACACTAGGCCATAGTATGTCCATAACGTTACACATATAACTTTATTGTGATGTCGATTCTCGTCTATTAGATAGTTTCCATTGATTTCCGGACATGGAAATATCACCTCGTGCAATAATTCTTACTTTACTAAGACCCAAAACAGATTACATATTCTTTCCATAGTACAGACGTGGACATGAGCAATATTCGCACCCGCGGTTGGTTAACTTAGTGAATATTTAACATAAGCATGTTCAATATACTGTCCACTTTGTGTAGGTTGAATATAATTTATAATTGGGTTCTTTTGTTAATTTTAAGGGACCTTTTCCCGCCTTACCTCTAGGGGATCGGGATTATTCTAAACACGTTTAATTTCGTTTGGGAATGTCGCCTACTTATCATGTTACGAACAGCGGAATATATATATTTTAATTAATTTAGGTATACACTTTTGACCTTAAATTTTTCAAGGGCGGCCACGATAAAGTATGGATTAGGTAGGGTAATTCCGGGGTAGATGGCCATATGGGGGAGATGGCCAATTGAAATATTTCAAGTAAACGATCAATAAATG
>DWTF01000132.1:0-15420 GCA_018250225.1 Udranomia kikkawai
TCGCCCCGCCGGATCGGCTCTCGTCGTTTGCTGCAGTGATCGTCGCGTTGCTCGAAGCGTCCGCGCTGGTGCGTGCCCTGACTCCGGCGAGCCGGTCTGCTGCCGCGTGCTGTGACAGTGAAATCGTGAATCTCCGTTCGGTGCGGATGTGCAGTGATGGATAAATAAGACAGAGCGCGAGTGTACGCGCAACCCACCGAGTCGTCTGTATTTCTGGCCGAGTACGAGAGTGGGTCGTCAAAATTGAGCCCAAACTGTATATAGGTGGGTATCAGAAGTCCATTGTGACCGGTAGCGTATGCAGGAAACCAGCGCAGTGATAGCGTCGGCTGCTGGCAAAGTGTTCGTTGAATATTTATAGCGTACAAGTTGGAAAGTGTCGTTGGTTCGCGAGGCGGCGAGGGCGGTCCGCCCGCACGAGGCGCGTTGTACCCGCATGGCGGTCATCCGCTCAGCTGATTTGCTGTGTTACAAAAACAATACATTACTTTATCACTCGTTACATTGCGGTCAATTGCATTAATTGGTGTTTCGATTGCTGGTATAATTAAAGCTCTTGTCGCTTTTGAATTACAAAAGTGAGACATTTAATTTAAACGACTTTGCATTTGTCTTTGTGTTTTTCGTTAATGGTAATCAACTGCAATTCATTTGTTCGTTTATTGAATATAATAACAAATATTTTATGAGTAGATTTGAGATTCATTGACATACAATATTGACAAATACTCGTTGGTACGTAAATTTGCCCAGAATTAGGCATAAATTCTATGCCTACCTAATCATTAAGTAAACGAAATAATATACCTTTATATCTAACCTAATATTGAAATATCGTAACCGCAGGTCACCTTCGGTTAAGTTTATTTGTAGTGTAGTATAGTCCGTATTAAACAACACGTCATAATATCTAATATTTTCATAAATACACATTCGGTATAGCTACAGTTATCTTTGAGTTGATAGCTGACGCAGGTCAACAACTCGCAGTAGTAAACAGCTTAGCATTAGCTGCTTTGCAAATTGAATTAGTTCTAGAGCCAAGACCAACAGAATAGCATTAAAACTAATACTTTCATTGGATAGAATGCCATTACATGCTCATTTACTTTACATTATTAGAATACAGATAACTAACTAAAAATATAATGAGACTTAAAGTAAATTGTGATTGAACATACGAAAAATTTTATTCGACTCTTCGGAAGCCTTTTACACACTTTCTTTGGATACTTTTTGCTTTGTTTACGAAGCAAATTAGGCGAATCTGAATGAGGAAAAAAATAATTTGTATATTTACTGCGTCGTTGTGTTAATCTAGCTAAAGAGGTTAAGATATGTTTTTTTCATAGAGTGTTCCACAAGGTTAAACTCAGGGACCACTTTTTACGTACTATACATAATAGGTACCTACTTCGCTTCTGAATTTGGTCTCGATGCATATTAATCAAGTTTGTAGCATTGCTTTGAGTGAAACAAAGAGTGCTTAAAGAGTGTCGAATAATTTACAAAGGTGGACTCTTAACCTAGTGAAACAGGCAAACTTATTTCACTTTTAGCCTTTGTCTAATTTATTCATATTTGAGAAACGTGAATTTAAATGAACAGGTTCATCTGTGCGTCTAGACTGCACGAGTGAAAGTGCTGCCCTCACTGCTTATCACGGTTATGTGCTGAGCCACAGTTGGCAATGTCGTCATTACTCTCATAGTTCTAAACTAAAACATGAGATATTTCATTTTAAATGTAACATGCATGACCGTTTTAGTTTACCGCCAAAAATAATTTCTGTCATTTCTTATGTTCGTTATATTGTGTTGGTTGTGTTTATTGTCATTATTAATTTTATAGACATTCTCAAATACGTCTCTTGTTTAATTTTCACTGTCTATTAAACGTTGTATTCAATTCCTGGTATAAGAGCTGGTAAAATTGCTATATTGTTAGAGTAAGTTTCAATTTAATTCATTAACATAAGGTATCCGAAAATTTACTTAAATAATAAAAATATTGATGATGATTTTTATTTAAAATGAACATCATTGTAACCAAGCATTAAATTCTATTTCAATGTGCAGTGCACAATTTGCAGTTTTAATTATTATAATACCAATATGTTTATTGAAAATATCAACATCTTAAGCTATTATCGTGTAAAGATTTACTTTATGGAAGCATACAATAGGCATTATTCCTTCAACATAAGTATTATTACTTTTAGGATATGCTAAAAGTATTGTCTATTGTTATTTATCACCAGAGTATTTGGTAATAGTTGACGGAATATTATGTAACAAAACTTAACATCCACACAATTAGGCAATGAATACTTACTACGTAACTTGTAATTGTTAGTTACGAAGCTAGCTTAAACTGGCAGTTACTGCTCTGAGTAATTACAATGTGAACGTTTAGTTAAAATCCATCTTCGTGAATAATGCTTTAGAACCCATTAGAAGGATTCTACTGTGACAATTCATCCTTTATTGTAATATTTTTTTCGAAAAAATCACTTTTAAAACAGGGCATGAAAGTGGTACACAAAAGACAACTGAAATAAATGGTTTAATAATAGAACAATACTATAAACTAGAAGTTTCTATCTCTTCATTTACTCAACCTGAAATCTCACGTAAAGAAAACGATCTGATAGATGAGCGTTAGAAGTTTTAGTGTCTGCATCCGCGGTAGCAACATGCCTGTGGGCACCAAAGATTAATATGTACTTTGGCCGTGATTCAAAGAATAGAAAAAAAATGTGCCAATTTCCAGAATGAGGGCAAGGCCGTGCCCTCGATTCGCACGCGGGATCGCGTAATAAATCTGTAGTTGTGAACTCTTACTGGCTTGTAACCTAACACCACTGGCGCAACGCTATTAGCCAAGAAAGGGTCTCCTGATCAAATTGCATTTTTTACCTATCTTTTGAAATCGACATGTTGTTTAGCTCCGAAATCATACACAAAATTGTCCATGTTCTTTCTTTGGTTTGAAGTCTACCAAATACTGGAGAGGCATCTCGCGAAGCCCTTAAGGGCTTAGCCCTTTAAATAAAGCCCATAATTCCAGGTAAAAAGAAGAAAATAATGCACTTTGAAATAAAATAAAAAAGGTTCTAAATAAATATGAAAAATCATTACTCTTAAATGTACAACTTAAATCCTTATAAATCTGCGTTGTTATCACTCAAGTTTATTTTTGGCTTGCACAACCATTATCCAAAATGTAAGCTTACCAGCGGTTAACATTTATCATTATTTCGACAACTTGTATCTAATCACAACTGAGTTGCTTTAAGTTCAATTTGACAGATATTACTTTGGATTTACGATCATCAAAATCGTGTTAACGCTTCACATCTCGACTATTTACTGTACCTCAGCACCATTTGACATTCAAATGGCTACTGTAAAGTCGACAGTCGAGCTTCAAATGTTGACCGATTGCATAAACATTTAAATTAACGGTTCGGTGAATTGATGCCCATGAAAAAAACATTCACATCGAGTACCAGATTTTAAAATTCTAAAAAATACGCTCGCTACCAAGCTGTATGTCGAAGCTTATCAAAATAAGTTTCTAGTGTTCGTCTAACTTCCACGTTTCTTTTAAACGTTTTGTTTTCTTCACTTTTATCAAATTCGAAAGACATTTTTCGTCCCAACTCTGTATTATCGAGATGGTCTTCGTAATTCTTATTCAAGGTCAACTCACACGAATGCAATTATTAGGTTCAAAGACCTAAATACAAAACAAGTCAGCCTAGAAGTGTCATGCCACAAGTGCCTACGAATTAAAATGTTATAAATCAGACAGTTAAATGAATATGATTAAGACAATAATTCTTTGTGTTTAAATGCCGCGGCTGTCGGCATCTTAGTAGTTATTTGCACGTTATTATTAACTTATTTACATTTGAATACGGCGTGCCCTTTTGAAGTTTATCGTAATGTTGTTTGTATAAATAATAATAATTCCATCTCTGTGTATAAGATTTGTAAAGGAAAACGAGTGTATAAATAAATATATGGGGTGCAAAATTCCAGTTAGTATTCTAATCCAGGCAGTCTAATTCCGAGCGAATATCACAATTAATTAACAATGCATTACAAAACGTCGTGTAACAATTTTCAACTCGTGTCTGGGAATAAAAAATGTGTTGATATCTTAGATTTACCTACCTGAAATGCAAGGAAGACTTATAAAACTTTATGGTATTATTAATATGCAAATTTAAGCTAAAAAGAAAAAAAAAACAAATCTTTTTGGAATTCTCATTAAATATCAATCCTTTGCATGGCACGGTATACTCAAACCGGATACCTAAACCGTCCTATACAGTATAATAAATTTAATAAAGCTGGCAGCATATTGCTCGTCATTCGACGTTCAAATTCGAAATTTCAAGTATATTGCACCGAGTCTCATTATCACCTCGGAAAGTCATGTCAGTCGGTTGTTACTTGTGTCAACAGAGACGCGATTGCAGGTGCCTACGAGCGGGCGGCGGTCGTTCACCCCGCCTGTCACCGATATTTGGCTACACTATACAACACCCATACGTTATAACGTTATAACCTATAGTTGCTATAAGATAACGGGTTTCGAACGAGCGAGGCGGCCCCCGCGCTCTGGAATAGGGACGCGCACACAAATCGAATTTGGAACTTTATAATTAAAGAATGCGTTCTACCCCACCTACCCTATTTGGAACATTGTCAGCTTAAACTTTAATCTTCTTAGCGTTTAAATAAATAAATGTAATATAGGTTGGATCATCCTTTCCATATTTATAACACGTTCCGCGATTTGAAAGGTGAATATTACAAAATTCTGCAAACGGATGTCTGACGTGATAAAATACACATAAATTTATTTTATTGTCTGCCAGACAGACGGTACAATTTGTCGATTCTTATCGAAGTATATGTTCCAATAAAACCAATAATGCTTTACATGCGAATATGGTATCGTATAATCAATGTTTTTTAATAAATATTAATATAAAAGCTGATGATTGAATGGAGGAACTAAGATAAAACTAGTTTTGCCCGCGGGTGCGACTGCATTTATAATTGGTATGGGATAGGGGTGTGGGGTGACGCGTTAAATCGTGTTATCGTTTTAACTGGATTCCAAGAGCGTTTATACTTTGAGAATTAATATTTCCCTGTACAAGTCCACCTGAGTATAGTATAACATATAGCTACCGACTATTGTTTTCCTTTCATACAAATATTTGAATAAAATCATGAATTATCTAAATCACAAGTAACCAAATACCTGAGCATTGATAGTTATTTTACCTGTTTTCTAAAACTGAATCAACAGGAAAACCTTAAGCTATTCAGTCGAACGACGAACCCCGTCCCATGAATTTCGATTTGTCCCCTGTCCTTAAGCTACTCCGACGTAATAAGTGACAAAAACAAAGATTTCAATAGTAGATAAGCCCTCGCTGTAAACGCCGCGCCGAAATGTTTCCACCATGAAATTAGTGAGCTCACTCATTTACATGAGACAGTACAGCTTGCAAATAAGTATGATACAAAGAAATGACACTATTACCGCACATTGGAATAATACGTCACAAATTTTGGGTGCCAGGACGCATCTAACTATTTAAATCTTTGAATATAACATTTATACCGACCATTGTTTGTCTAATTTCATACGAACATTCTGAATGAAACATGAACATCATGAATTATCTAAATCATGAACAAGTAACCAAATATCTAAACACTGACAGTTCTTTTATCTGTTTTCTAAAACTGTATCTAATCTACAACGAACAGGAAAACCTTAATGTATTCAGTCGAACAACAAACCCCGTCCCATGAACTCCGATTTTGTCCCACACAGCGACTTAAAGCTACTCCGACGTAATAAGTGACAAAGATATGTCACGGTGCACACCGGGCTATGGCCGCGGGAGGAAGGGGACAAGTGGGACACGGTGCGGGCCGCGAGGTTTATTTCGGTGGCCGAATTGGGGCGGCCGTTACCAGTCCGGCCCGGCCGCGATGGAAACAAATAGTTTATAACGCACCTGAGAAAGTGCGTACCGATATAATACAGTAGCTATTGGCCCCGTCTACCCTCGCATTTGTTCTCTGTAGATGGCCAAGTGATGTAATGATCTAGCTTTTATTTGGGTTTTCGTTCGTATAGCTTTGAACGGAATTATTGAATAGAACCAACAAAACGTCAGTCTTTAAAATACCTACAACAGAATAAGTAATTCTCGACGTTAACCATCGAAAACACGCCCCAAAAGTTTCTACAAATCTCATTAATTCAACCTGAATTAATGTGATATTTACGAGTAATAAATAAAAGATACTATCAAATTAATTAGCCCCAATCAATAACAACAACATAAGTAATTACATACAGAACTACTGGACCAAATGATAGCGGTTGAAATATCACTTGCAAAGCTTAACTTATACTTCTTGCCAATGCTCCGGGGGTTTGCGATAAGAGCTAATGATGCTTGCAACGATTAATTGTGATTTGCAAACTTGATTACCTTGTTTGAACACTACTTTCTCTAACATTCATTTATCTGGGACGATGTTTGTGCGTGAAATGTACATGAGCTTATGAACATTGGAGCGAACGGACTAACCTATGTTTAATTAAATGAACTTAGTTGCAATTAAACTTCCATTTATATCAACAACGGCGACAAATGTTGAGGAATTCTTAAAACCCTGAATACAATTATTTTCGCCAAACAACTGATTTACAAGTGTTTACAGTAATTATTGTAACCGATATTATTATGCAAAGCGAAAATCTTATGAAAAAATTGCCTAATAGAGCAAGAAGTAACATGTAATTTAAACGATACAAGTAAAGCTTTGATTTTGAAATAAGTAGCACATAAATGAGCCCTGATTCTTATTATCATTTGTTACCAGCTCAAAAAATTAACATAAAAAACGCGGTTAAAAATTTAATCATCTCAAGAGATTTGTTCCTAAAATGTGTTCCAAGAATGCTCTACTATTACAGAGAGAATTCATTATTTGAGTGACGTATGGACTCGGCTGTCTCGCATGGTCGTGGGTGGTAAATCATTTTAATCCGATCCTCAACGTATTTCACGCTTAGATTTATTAATATAACGCTTCCATTAAATCGGGAGCCGAATATATCTGGTAGTGTGTTCAAGCTGATAGTCTATGTATCGGTATATGAAAATGATACCAAAGTCAAATCAATGTTTGTCTTCAGCAATAGATAGATAAGTGCCTAATTTTAATTTAACGTTATTATTAACATGCTAGTTTACTACTTATGGTTGTGTTCTAGTTTGAAGGATATAGGATAGGAGAGATACTTTACCGAGGCGTTCCAAGTATCCCCTTAGGGGTAAAGCATATGTGGTCGACCGGAAAAAGAACTCTGATTCTATTTAGGGTTGATTGTGGACTGTGCAAACTCGTTTGCTATCTCCCAGATTTAAAAACAAAACTCTAAAATTCTTATCAATATGCTAATTTAATCAGAAAACTGGACTTACTTCTCTGACGCTCCCAAAGTTGATCATAGTGTCCGACAAGAGAATCCTCCATAGGTTCCTGTCTTGTCGCCGACTTTTGCTAGTTGTTTATTCGGAGTTTCGTGTAAGAAAGCCTTACAAACATACATAAAACGCCTCAGACATATGTTTGACACCTTCTCATTGTCTGCTGATAATTTTATGTTGTTGATTGATTACATCATTCCGAAAGTTACATTGACCTTGCCGTGACTGGTTTAATAAATGTTTACAAAAAATAAATAAGAACTAACCACGATTCAAATGCATTGAACAATATGTAAATGATGTTGTTTTAAGAACTGCGGAATGGAAAAATTGTGATTAAATACTCGTATATTACTGTGCTCGTTTGCGAAACTAAAAGATTAATTATATTGATATTCCACAAACAATGCAGAAACAATTGTAGAACGTTAAGCTAAGTATTAATTGACATGGAATGACTCAACGATCAATCGTAATTGCCAATTTGAGATACCTTCCTACCGATTAAAATACAACTCCACTCTATAAATTCGTTCTTAATTCTCTACAGAGGCCAAAGATCAATCGGTGTTTATTGAAACCTGCCAGTAATTCAGTGGGCCTCAATCACGAGCATGCAAAAAGTGGTTGACAACCAAAACCTATTCAACAAAATTATTCTCAACTCTTTTTTTCAACTGGAATAAATTCATTTTTTGCTCAGGTCACTGGTTGCGCGAAGATTTTTATGCGTTGAATATGTAAATTTCATTACCTAACGACAGTAATGATTCAGACTCAACCCACTCCGGATAGAGATAGTATGTTATTACTGGTAATTTCGAATTACCAAACAATCGTCCCCGATCCCATGTTTGGATCGGAGAAAAAATGATGGTTACAAATTCATAATCATTGTATGAGCTAGCTTATCGATTCAGATTATCGATTTCTATGATTCGAAAAAGGAAAACGGTACGGCAATCGAGTTGAAAAAGTCGATAACCGACGCACTCTAGCACACTTTCGAATCACGCCGTCTTCGTCCGTCCCTTGCATTCCACACCTCGCTTACCCACAGCGGACCGGTCCTCGAGCATTGTACGAAACTGCACTACGCGCCCAGTTTAAAAAGTCAGTAAGTCAACTTGGGATTGTAGTTGACCAGTGTTTATCGGCTTTGGATGGGTTATACCAGCCGAGGTGCGGTCTCAAGGTGAATCGCCCGGTCAACACACGTTCGATTCGATCGAATGCCTAGACCAAACACTGCCGCGTGCTCTAACTACATATAAATAAGCGACACAACTTCAAATTTTGTACGCGGTCTCATTGATCGCTTCGATTGGGGTCTTTAAACAATAGGTGCGTAACCTATTGTTTAAAGTTAGAGTTGATCAACCCGAGTGTATGAATTGATTAAAAGTTGTGGTCGCGACTCTTATAGCATCTATTAAATTGCATTCCTTTATAAAGTTCCAATTGAAATGATGAGTAAAAAACTGAAATTCTCCAAAGGCTAAATACCATCAAATGTTGACACGAAATCTCGCAGATTTTAATGAAGCAGTGTGACTCGTTTTGAGGAAACTGTTTACCAGTTATAGAATATGACGATGATATTAGGCGTAGATTACCATTTCATGCCCTTTTGTGTGACACAAATAATTGTTTAGTCAACCTTGAGAAAGAGTGATGGGTTCTTATTAGCATTTATCACCAATACCTACTTAGGTATATTAATTCAGAGTTATTCACATAATAGTAACAGGATTCCTCTATGAGAAGGTTAAAGTTCTCATTACACAGTTTTTTGTTGCTAGGTTACGAGGATTTAATCAGATTACGTCTTCGAGTTTCACAGCTAATAAAAAGTCTTAGGAGAAAAACTCGCGGGCGATGTGTAGGTTTTTGCACGCGAGCTGGCATAGGTGTTTGAACGGCGAAATAATATAATAGTTTTTGTGCAAAGTATTTAAATACTAAACGTTACGGCCGTGTGCTACCACTCGCAGCGTCCCCAACACAACCAGTTTTTGCGAAGGATACGTTTCAAAAGTCAACCGGAGCGTTAAAATCGGTAAATAGTTTGGAGCCGTTCCACGATTTTCTGCACGTGCGCGACTTACGTTGAATAGACGACCGGACTAGTTTGTGAATAGTTATCGTGATCACATTAGAATGCCCGTATTAGATCTAACCCTAAAAATTTATGTCAATGGAGCGAACACAATGGGGCCGTTGCGGCCGTTGACCGAAAAAAGATGAAGGATCCCGTCGTTAGAATCGGGAACCGGTGATTCACTGCCCCCGTCAATTGCCGCTCGCGTTTGTGTTAGAATATAATGGACAAGTAATTGGATTTGTGTATTCATGTATGTGCGTTTGGATGCTTGAATTGAATGCTTTCAGCTTGTTTTTGGCTCACTTCTAACGGCACTTTTAACAGGAAACCGCTTACGTAATTCCACTCCTTTGAATTGGGCGATTCTTTGAAAAGGAGGTCAGACTGTTTTATTTTGTACGAGCACAAAGTGGTATATAAATCTAATTTGTGAATAAAGTCTGCACGTGCCGTTTATAAATGTTTGCAAGGATGAAAATAGCCCTTCTTTTATTTTTGAACGTATTGAATTAATGCCATTCAGATTAAAACTCTCGTTACACAGTGTAACTAAAATACTTTTATTACTACAAGTAAACAGCTCTCGATAAGCTACTATTTGCTTCTCTCTATACTTAAAAAACAATACCTATCCCTCCGAAAATTGCATTTTGTCCTTACGCTTCGCAGTTTCGGACGCCGAAAGCAAACGCGGTGGCCACACTTAACCCGGGTATCTTATCAACAGGGCCATTGACCCTACCGCTAAGCATTTCGCCGACATTCCACCACTTGTCCGCATATTCCACGAACAGGATCGCATGCACACATACACACATGCACCCATGCATGTGTCGTGGTCGTGTGGGCGGTTGTGAGCCGAAATGTCGATGTCGATTAATTCGATACCTGGACAAGATATCTTTTAGGGCATTGCACTTAAGGATCTTTGTCCCATATTTTTTGTACGCCTCGTGGCCACTAACTCCAGTGTAGACGAACTTTGGTTCACCGCAGTTTTTAGACACTACTTGGTCCTGTTATGATTAAGGATTATTGTCGTAACAGTGTTTAATGTTATGTAACATAAATTGTAGAATGTTAGTTTAGCTTCAGCTTAGTGAATTGATTCTTCCATTATCAAGACTTCAGTACTGACATAAAAATAGGATGTTAAGCTACAGACTTATATTATTTTGATGGAAGAATCTACCATCAGATACCAAAGGCCTTTTTTGGGCTGCTATTTTCTATTTGTATAGTGAGGCAATCAGCCACGAATTTTACTCCTCATAAACAGCAAGACATCTATAAACAAACCTAGATAAAGCAAGTAAATGTTTATAGTTTTGACAGAAACACGTGCAAGTGTCACCAAAACCTAGAATAGAGGTTAACGACTCAACAACTGAATTAGCATTAAAAAACTATTTTCTCATCTGATTATATTTTTTGTTCATATGACTTGTTTACAACTTTTCCTTATTTGCCAGTAATTTATACAACTAGGTTATACTCGCGGGCTGACTCGCGATCAAAACTAAAAAAAGGATTGGAATCTGATTGGACTGTGAATTATTTCCTAATAAATGACCAAAAGTTTTCGAGGTGGAAAACATAACCATTAACACACCAAATACGTGTTATTAGAGCAGTTGAGTTACCTTTAACCTATAATTTTTGTAACGTTTTCCCTGTAAGAGATATTTATAAATAAACTCGTGTACTAATAAAAGTTCGTATCCGGCCAAGGACCTTTACAACCGATAGGTAGCAATCACAAAGAGTACCATTAGGAGGGGTGAATACTTGAATAGATCGCATAGAAACCCCTCAGTTAAGTGGGACTAGGAAAATAGGACAAAGCCAGTATTATCAAGGGACTAAATAACTTCTTAACTTTTTTTGCCAGATGCGTTAACATTACACCTATTTCTCCCTTATAACAGCGGTGTTCTTGCTGTGTTCTGATTTGAAGGGTGTGATCAGGGAGACATACTTAACCGAGGCGTTCCAACTTAGCCCTGAGGGGTAGCAGCGCATTTGTGGTTGACCTAAGAACTTCTATCCTGTCTCATGTTAACCACAGACATCCATGGGGGGTAGTAAGCACTTACCATCAGGTGGACTGCACGCTCGTTTGCTACCTCGAAATCATAAAAAAGCAAACATTGCCAACATTATACGCCAACAGGTCAACAAACGAAGGGTGTACGGAGCAGCCCCAGCTGGTGCTCCTGTACTTCATGTCGCAACTGCTGCTCCGCGAACTCGCCAAGTGCCACCGACTGGTCCAACTCGTGCCCATGGACATGACTTCTTACTACGGTAAGATCATTTTCTTCCTATTTCCTTCATTTTTTCAATGCAACCCTTACTACTATTATAAAATTGAATGTTTTGTTTATTACGCTTTCACGCCAAATCTACTCAACCAACTTTCAAGAAACGTTATACACATCTTCTTAGAGGTATTAAAAGGGACATAGGACAACTACTTATACTAAACAACTTCGTTTTTTGATACTTCGAATCAACCAAACCACTGACTTTGCGACTACCTAGAGCTCCCCCTCGTAACTAGAAGATCTTAAATCTGTGCAAGTCTTATGTCTACTATTGTGCTGTAACTGTCCTGTCAGTTATCGTATTCGGACAATTTTTCGTATACGAGCAGACTATGATTATACAATTCATGCGTGTTAGCGATGAATATATAATTGACCCGAGGTTCATGAAAAAGAACATCCATCTTGATTTGCGTTAAATCATAAACAATATTTCTTGCCCGTATTTTAGTGCTTTTTTCGTGCGGCCCAGTTTTTATCGCTATTAAACATCAAGCGCCTTAAGGCGGTTTTAAGACTTAAAAAGCTTGATTCAATTATGCCGTAATCATTGAGAATTACAGTACAGTGAGAATTAAACTCTCTAGATTATTTAAGAGTTAACCGTAACTAAATGTATTCGGTACAGCAAACAGTATTACATTATGTTACAACATTGGTGACAGCACGATGATATAATTCGCGCGCCATTAATTGAAATTAGCGCACCACTTTTTGAATGTCTTCTATGTGCTTACGCAGGAATATCACTCTGCTTGTCATATATTAGTCTTTCATCTTTCTTATCTTATTAATATTTAGATACTGACTACACCATTAAACGTTTTGTAAACATATGTTTCGTCCCCTCTGATTACTTTCATTAACCTGATTGTGACTGCTCAACAGAGAACCGTGCCGGACCATCCAACTTTGGGAACGTGATCAGTCAGATCCTCCTGTGCAAGCAGATCACGCCAGACTTCAACCAGGAAGAACTCTGCAGCATCGCTAAGGACACGCAAGAGATCACGAGAATAGTTGGGGACATACAAGAGTATTTGCCTCAACAAGAGAACCTGAACCACTTAGGTATTGAACTCCCTACTAACATTATAAATGTGAATGTAAGTTTGGTTGACGTTTTCATGTCAATATCACTGAACCGATTATCATGCAACTTTGTACATGTATTTTTAGAGGTATTAAAAAGACAAAGGATATTTTTTATTTAAAAAATGTAAAAAAAATGTAGGCATGATTGTTTGTCCAAAATTTGAGAATGTAGCAACTCCAAAGCGGTCGTTTAATAGTTTTTATTTTTACACGCGAATCAAAAACAGTCAGAAAATGTCGTATGTATATTGTAATCGTTTATTTAAAATGGTCTGTCACGAAACTTTATTGGTCAGACCAAATCTCACGAGGGCGAAGCCGCGGGCAAAAGCTAGTACACAGAAAAATTACGCTTAAAATAACTACACACTCCTAGCTCCACAGATTCCGTGTGTCATCGATAACAAAGACAACAATCAAACACCCAGAACAGGCCAGGAACATAGATGGAGGATCTCCCTCAAATTTCTTCCTCGTTGGCAATTAAATCCGAAATCCTTTGAATATTATTCCGGCATAGTGACCATTTTTCTATATGTATCTAATCGATCAGCAAAAACATTACATATGTGCATTGTCTGTATTCATACATAGTATTCACATCTATATATTCTATGTATAGTTATCATTATTTCAAGAACAATAGTAAGTCCCACGATTCTAACTTTTATTTGAAAGTCAAATTAGGCTTAAAATACGCGGAGAAAAACAAAATGTTAGATTTAAGCAGAGTCGCTTTGCTAAAAGGATTTTCGAATGTTACTTTTCCGTCCCACAAGTAATTCTCGATATTTTTTATGTTCTACTTTTATTCAAATTAACTAAGCCTTCAGTCAGTAAAAAAAATGTTCTGAGTGTGAATAAAAATCATTCATAGTAATTTCTTAGTTACGTTACTATTCTTCTAGACTGTAAAATATAATTTCTGTCATATTAAATCTCAAACTCCAGTTACCTAAAGATCAAAATATAAATTTGAAGTTACACTACCTTTTTAAAACGAAATAAAAATGAATACCAAATCTGACCTGACTGCACGTCTCGAAACCCTAACTTGCTCTTGCTGCAACGATACTGCGCCAAACATCACATAATTATAGATTCCTCTCCAGCCGCGCTTCCGTCGTTTGAATTATTCCCATTTTCCTTTGAGCCACACCTCAGAAACAAGAGAGAAGTGTCAATTTACATAAAGAGATTAGATCCGCATGAACTCCATCCCACGAACCGGGTCATCGATTGCTGACATTACCGCGTCTAATGCCGGCTTACGATCTTTGGTATTGCAGATAGAGAGAGTTCAGATTGTACCGATTTCAGTCAGCAGTTATTCATTGTACCGATTTCGTCCGTGTACCGATTTCAGTAAGACTTGGTTTGAAATCGGTACCATAAAAACAAACATTATACAGACACTAAAGATAAAACATACTTTGGTTTGAAAATGGTGGTAGAATTTTGAGATATAAGATAATTTGGTTTTGTGTTTGAATTGCGTAAAATGTGTATTTTTTTAAAATTAAAATATTTTTGATACGATAACTTTGGTAAAATTTTGAGATATTAGATAATTTGTTGGTGGTTTGAATTATGTTCGTCTTAAATGTTAATCTCTTTGTATAATTATTGTAATCTTTTGTAACAAGACGAAATAAGTCATAAGATGTAAATAAGTTTGCCCAGGCCATACTTTAATGTAATACGCCCATTATAAATAAGAAATATTTCAACACGAAGGAACAAAACTATGTAAACCTACGATTCGTATTCACACAGGATCTGAGAGGTATCCAATTGTGTGATGGCTACCCTTCAGTCCCCTCTTTACTTACGTTACAAGAAATATGCCTTATCCCTTTGAGGTTAGACAAGTGTCGATTTACATAGAGGATTAGCAACGGATGAACGCCATTCGATTCCGGTGCTGACGTTAAACACACTACGGTATATTAGGCACCTTATTTGGATACATCTGCACCTTATTTGAAGGTGGTAGAATTTTTTAGGATCGACTCCGGAGACACCACCACTACACCTATTTGTGCCGTATAACACCTGTGTCCTGTTTAAAGGGTGTGTGGTCGGGGAGACATACTTAACCGAGGCGTTCCAACTTAGTCCTCTTAGCAACGCATTTGTAGTTGACCTAAGAAAGAACTTCGATCCTGTGTTAGGTTGATTAGATGTCCATGGGCGGCAGTGGCCACTTACCATCAGGTGGACTGCATGCTCGTTTGCTACCTCAATATCATAAAAAAAAATCTGTATACAGCGCGATGTTTTCTTGTTTCTTACGTAGCGGCACATTTCGTCTTCACAGCTGTAAATCCGTCAACATTAAAGTGTTAGAACAC
>DWTF01000133.1:0-15400 GCA_018250225.1 Udranomia kikkawai
CCGGGACCGGGACTGGGACCGGCAGGAGGACGAGGACGGTAACGGGGATGGGGACGGGAACAGGAAAATAATTCTGAAGCGATACGAAGTGCGCCGGGACAGTTAGTATTCAATAAAAACAATATTTTGGGCTATTATGAACCATCGTAGATCTTTTATGACTCATTATCAAGGAGGAGCGCAAGAAAAATTTGAGAAACTCTGGATTTGTCGAGACCACATGTGTAAGGATAACAAATGATAAATCTTTACTCTTGTGCATACCAGGAATCGAACCGAGTATGTTATATCGATTCAAAACCCGTAAGACGTAGGGTACGGGATTCCCCTTCGACTGTAAAATTAAATTGTTTCAATCTTTTCCTGGTCTAAACGTTTGTTCTTATCATCTTATCTTATCGTGTCGTGTGTGACGTCATCTCAAGTGTAGATGTAGTGTACATGTTTCATACAATTACGTTTGTGAGAAAGTAAAATTCACACACTATACAATAGTAGGCGCATTTTCTAGGAAATAAAAAACCTTTCCTATTCTTATATTCCATTTCCTTTAAGGGAAACAAATATGTATATTTTATAACTTATTTCAGTAAACAGAAATACTGATCTCGAAAAAAACCCTTAGACCCTTATTTCGCCCATTACAACAAGGGTTTAAACCTAGTTTAAAAGTTAGATCTTATTTTGTAATAAAACGGATGCGGTTTAATGAGATTGTTTACATAAACAATCATAATACACATTACTTTTATAAAAACGAATAATACCTTCTGCTTTTAAATCAACAACTATCGAATTATAATAAAACTATATTAGAATAATTCTTACTCCAGAATGTGTATTGGAATTCATGTAAGTACGCTGCAGTTTATCCCTTTAGGCGGGAATACCCAAATTAACCAACTGAAACCCGCTTGGTCGACCTGTTCGCGTAAAGGTTAGTGCACACACAGCAGGTGTCATTACACCGCAGCGACTCCGACTGTAGCGAGGCATGAAACAAATTTTGTGCACACAGGCGAAATCACCTTCAAGTACTACCTTCATACCTTGATCTCGCTCGGCAGACGGCCGAATTCAACGCGGCGGCATCGTGCGAATGCACCCGAACAAGCGGCAATCTTTACTCCAACTCGCCGCCGCGGCCCCGGTCCCCGACTCCCCGTCAGTCCGGAGTTATCCGCGGGCGAGGCGGCACGTGCGGTGCGCGCCTCGCGATCTTGCATTGTTTTGGCTGTGTACACCATTGTTTAATTCCATCCGACCACAATCAATACGACATTCGAGTGCCGAGGTATCACTTGGATTGCTCCAACGAATCTAGTGTCGAAACGAATACGTGTGCAAGTGACAATAAAGATAAAGTGCTTTTATCTGTACCTAGATAAGTACAAGCTTATTGACAAGTGAAACTCTGATCGTCCCATTCATCTGTGCGATCTCCATCTGTGTTTTGTAACTGAACAGTTAAACGTGCAAGTGATCTTTGTTGTAAAGGAAAGCATGCAAATCAATAATCGAGTGGATGCCCAGCTGCGAGCAACCGAGACCTCTTACCGTGCGGTTTATTACAGGGTTGCATATTGATTGCTCCTCCGAGATCACTGAATTGTTTGCTTGACACGGTAAGTAAACAAACAGCATGAATTACGAATTGTATTACCATAGTTTATCTAATATAGATCCTAGCTGTCAAGCCCATGTGATAAAAGAAGAGAACACACAACCTTGTTTCGACGGTAACGCGAATTGAAAATCGACCCAGCTTCTGAATCCTGTATGGAGTACAAACGGCGGACGTTTTCAAACAAGCCTTGCTGGAAATAACTGTAACCAAGCCTGTAATGATATTTGATGTTATGAAACGTGATGCTTTGGTACAAAATGTGTGTATTTCATAGTAAATAGATATCCTAAGAATATGATAGAGTAAAGTAGAATAGTATGTAGTAGTAGTTTATGGGTTGATACCTGAGTTGATAATATGTAGTAAGTTTAAAATTGGAATTCTTTCTGCTTCAGATCTCAGATTTCTCTTTTGATATTGCTGATAATAGGACGATTTTCCTCTCCATATCCACTATAAGCCATCGTCCATGCAAATAAGGCAACAGTTGGGTCATAAAGCGCGTTCTCTTTTGGATTACACACTACACAATATAATGAAGTAAGAACATAAGAAGATATGAGATAACTATTTGTTCTCGTCGAGCGCATCTTCTATGAATTGTAATAGTATTTTGGAAGCAAGAAACCGCACTGGACAAGCCCAGTATAAATAGAATTTTGACTTTCATAATACATAAATAGATAAATCAGCGTATTACTAGAAAAACAAATGTCGATGATTATATCGTTTATTAAAACATTCTTCGTTAATGCTTAAAATAGTATCGAAGTGCACTCAAATTTCTGTAACCCCATTATAAATCAACTGTAAAGAAACCTAAACAATCAGAGGACTTCAAGGTCCCAGCCAAGAGAATAATAACCAAAACACAATTGTATTATGAGCGATGACACATGCGCCGTACCGTTTGTTATTGAGCGGTTTGACTGCAGTTCTGGGAACTTGCTTCAAACGTCTGGACACTTGAACCCGTCGAAAACATCCGAGCATCTGATTAACGACCGTCATCAAAAGATGAAATTGAAGAAGAGGTTGAATATCGTTTTTGTATTGTTAAATAAATTGGCCTGCGCATTGTTGAAACGGTCCAACATCATTTAATGTCTGACCACTTGTTTAACCTTGATTATAACCTTTTAGCTATTAATGATGTTCGTTATATAGTAATAGAAGCCAATAACTAACCAATGGTCAACCTAATCCTTTATACCACAGTCACCACCGGATCTAACTCGATAGCGAAAGATGAGCGCTATATTTTATTAAAAGGCAATCTTAGATCATTACAATTAAAAGACTTCTATTCGCATTTTGATAAAACCTATGTTAGAGCTAATTTTTGACCACGTTCAGTCTCATCACATTTCTGAAATCCAAGCAGACGGAAGTCAATTGGTCAAATAGTATCTTAAAAGAGGATTATGTTGTAGGAGAAAAATATGTTACATTTAGAAATTCATGTGAAACCATTATCCTTAGGATAAGAGCCACTTAGTTCAGTCAAATTCAAATAAACGGTCGTTAAGCTTTTGTTCTTTTTTTATTTACCTGCAGCGTGCTTACCTAAGCGGCCTCCTCTCTGACAGTCGGATTATTAATACAACAATAGGATTGTAATCAAGACGGCCCCAGGTAGTATTGTACAAGGATTTACAAAAGACTGCCACTACTGTTAGTGGATGTTTGTAAACAACATAAAATAATTATGTACGCCAGACAAATTAAGCATAAAGTATTGATCTTTCGTAAAAAGTAAAGGAACAAGTCGTTCGGAAATTCTACTTCGATTACTTACGAATTCATAATGTAATCCGCTCAAAGGACATTTATATAAACATACGTTGACGTTTATTCACGTATGAAAATGTTTATTTATACTCCAAGTTCCCCAATCAAAATGAAAGCACCAAATGCGTTTGCTTCAAGCGTTTTAATTTCTCCACCTTAACCAACACCGTCGTCTGGTATTCAGCGCGCTGCACAATAAAACCCTAAAGCAAAAGATTCTAAAGCGCCGAGTTTCTTAAGGCAGATGTTTCCAGTTTGCAAATAACTTTTTTGAAGTCTCGATTGCACCGTGCAATACATGCATGAGTGAAATCTGGATGCACAGTTGCTGCACACCTGACCGCAGGGTAACCAGTTTCGTCACCTGGCTACACGCACGCACACACGTCAGCTGCGTCTCCTTTAATACCCACATTGTGAGAATAAACCTGTATTAAGTTTCTACGTGACATATGACCGAAAACACATTGCGAATAAAACTGACCAGCTGGAAAATTCGTAAGGGCAGGATCATGTTTTGTGTTAAGGATTTTATAGTTAACGGTTTTAGCACTATTGAAATGAACTTACTTGTTAATCCACTGCTTCCAAAAACATTGTTAGCCTTCAACGTTTCTGCTAACGTGTTAATGCGACGGCAAAATTATCGTTTCAAATGTGAAATTAAATCAGTATCGATTACCAACGCTGAGTACTTGGTCGTAAAAAGAAAGTTAATGAACAGACAATTGTAATTGTTGACAATAATACACTTACTCAGCGACAAACATATCATTTCCTTATAGCACTTTCGTATGTGATTGAACTCGTGATATGCGCTTTAATGACACTTGTGTTATTTATGATACGATTCCGATACACAATACGTATTGTTTTCATTTTATAGATCTTAAATACACTTATATCACGTTTGTGTGGAGGAGTGTGAGATTGCAAAGGATTGTTTGATTGGTTTGTGTTTAGAACTTTAAATTGTATGAAGGGAGCGAAGTCTACTAATATGCGGCTCCTAATTAGATATTGATAATTTAAAGGCGACATGATATCCTAATAAAAACCCATGAATGCAGATCTCATAAGAATTAAATAAATTGTAATAGCAAAATTAAGCAGGAATAATTATAACGCCGTTAAGAAATTTGGCATCAGTTTGATAAATGACCGATAACAAAGCTGATAATGAGCTCGCTATCGCTCTTAAAGATTTTATCAACCTTTTATCGTTGTACGTATTGCAAACAATCAACGCTTACAATACCGCCAAGTTTTTCGATTGCGTATAAAATATACATTCAATGGAGAACACGTTTTGTCTAGTGACGAAACATACACATCTGAAGATTTTGACACAATTCAAGAAGCCGAAATTATTTAATTAACGCTTGCAAAGATTTAACAACCACTAGTTTTCTGTTTTTAGTGTTTTATTTTTTTACGTGACCTGATTTATCCTGTTACACTTCGGAAAAATATTTTTTTGGGTTTTTTTTTTCTTTGGATTTAACATTTATGTATGTATACAGTTGTATCCAAAATTTGAAAACTTACCTGGACATACATAACTTAATTCTGATTCACTCCATTCGTGATATGAATCGTAAAATATGTTGCTTTGTGGTCAGAAATTCCTTCGGGATTCGTGATTCATCTACTCGTTACCCAGCCGATGACATTCTTGAGATTTTTCTTTGCTTTACTCTTACCTTTACTCTTAAAAGGATTTATTATTTTTTAGAGGATTTATGTCTGTATTATTTTTTATTATTGTTGACTTAAAAACTGAAATCTTTATGGTTATAGAAATTTTTATTGGCCAATCATCGCATATAATAAAACTATAAGACATGGTAATTACTTCGACTAAAATTTTGGCCTCGAAGAAGAAAACCTTGAAAAATATTTTCGAGACTTTACTCCATGCAGTGAAATATACATAAACATTTGAATCTTGTTATTCTCTCTCAAATTGATGGATCAATTTACATGCTAAATATTGAGTGCGGGTACAAATTGTTATTTTGATACTTCAAAATTAACATATGTTAATCGTATTTCCTCTTTGCTTAGTGCAAGCACACGAGTTAGAAACATGTTGACATCAAGATGTTAATATCAAGAAGTGTCCTTATATAATTTTAGTGTACGCTATCAACGACCTTAATCTAATTTTGCTAAAATCAATATCGGCCTTCTAAATGTATTCAAGCAACTATTCGTGTTCCGAAATTGTAATGGTGTCGATCACTACGAAGATAAAAGACTCATTGCATAATTTATAGAAAGCTGATATCATAAATTGCTGAGACTTATTGGTCTACGGTCAATCTATGATCGATCCATGTTATTAATACGGGACAATACATATTTTTCAGTACATATATCAAACACAATGAGTAGTTACGTTATTTTACTCTTTACTCGACAATATTGAATTGGTTGTTTTGTAAAAAATCGAGTGAATTAACCCAGTTCAAACGTTACTTTAAAATACCAATAGGTATAACCATAGCATACATACATACATCGAACATACCCGTTGTTATAAATCATTGCTAGTATTCAAATAGCATCACCAGTCGATATATACACATACGTGTGTACCTACTACATAGTATTATCTAACGACTATTGATGTTACATCAAACAAATCTTTAACCGACGATAAATCTATTTCAGTCTTACTTTTGAACAGACGGAGCACGGTCAGTATCGATAAAAGAAAGTAACCGCATGCATAACCTTGCTGTCTCGAAAACGGTTAGATATAACACAAACGATTACTGGTCTGTTTTAGTTAATTATACTAATTATATGATCAATTATTTTAATAAAAAAATAATCGAAAACACAAGCAAAACAAACAGATTAAGAAACAAAAGTATAATGGAGCGTCCTATTAAATTTAGTCGTCATAGTTGGCAAGCGACTGTCAAAAGCCAAACATACTCGCGAATGTGTACTAATAGAGCATATAAATTATTTCAAGACTCATTCAGTTTAATGTTCTCTTAAAGACATTTCGTTTAATGGTACTTTACACGTATAACCGGATGCATAGCAAGTGGATACAATTGGGCTGTTTTCCCACGCAACAATGCTAGCGGCCCACGCTCGTGCTGTATTAAAGCAATGGTGCCAAGTGACACAAGTCAACTATTATTTATCGAAGACGAAGAGACGCAACTCATTTCATTATTTAACTTTGTGGTCCAGCTATATTAAGTAGAACTTAATTAAATATTACTATTACTAAGTATTAGTTTAAAAGGTGGAAGAATATTTTACGGTTCGACTCCAGAGGCACTGATGCACCACCTTCACACTTATTTCTGCCTTATAAAAGCAGTATTCTTGCTTCTTTGGTTGGCAGTATTCGGTTTGAAGGCAGACATACTTAACCGAAGCGTTCCAAATAGTCCTCAGAAAAAAACAATGCATTCGTGGTCGACCTAAGGCAGAACCTTGATCCTGTCTTGAGTTGACTACAGATGTCCTTGGGCAGCATTCGTCGTTACCTCCCAGTCATAAAAAAGTGTATTAATTAAAAGTGTGCCACATGTTTTCGTCAGCACTAATATATGCCTAGTCTATTGTGTACCAAGTAGCTGATTACAATAGGATTAATTAGGTTTTGATTTCGAAATATGAATGTAATAATATTCATTTTGATAAAACATCTTTACACCTTAACAACACAATAGACAAATTGGAATCAATAATGAGTCGACCTAAAGTCACGTTAAACTATTTTCCAAAAACAGTACAACCATCTTTTTATATTTTTTCATCTGTTATTTTAATGTCTTAGTTTTCTTACCTAGGTATACCAAATAGTTACAGGTACTAGGATCTAAATAGTCCACTAAGTAAATGTCCCTAATTACATTTGACACACTTGTCGAGGTGCAGGTTTTCGAACTAATTCAACAAGACGCAAGTAGAACAATATTAGTTCAATTGGTCACGTAATGGTTACAGTAAATTGATCAGTGAGCAAATGGATTTTCGGTTTACGAAAATGTAGTCGGTAGTTTACTGTCAGCTCCCAAGGTCTAGGCAAAGGAGGTCACGATTCTATATTTTCTTGTCAGTTAGTTCGAATTCTTATGCATTATTAGAATTAATAATTAATTTTACAAATACACAGTATTTCAGAGGTTTCTCATTGCCAAAAAATACAAGATTTTTCTAATACTTATTTCGAAGATTGGACGTCGGAAATGTTTCTCTCAGATCATAATCTATTCAGACTGCCAGAAAGCCAACATTCTTACTATGAGGCTAACATCGCATACATTTATATAATGTAGCTCACTAATGTAACCGAATGCGTACTTTCGTAATAGGCACTAGGTGATACGAAGGGTGGATAAGAATAGACGCACGCTTGCTAACAAAGCCCATCGGCATTTGCTCTATAAATATTTGAATAACACCCTCGGACTAAGTTTACTTACGTTTTTAATGGCCACCTTTTCTCGGTAATCTCATCTAAAACAAATGAGTAGGCACGATGGATATCACAATGATTTTCTAATACACGAACTTATGACCTACACGGCGAAAAAGATAAATATGAAAAATGTGAAACTTGAAAAGAGCAAAAATGTGGCATCAATTTTGGATGAATTCTGGTATCGTATCAGTTCATTGTTACTGGAAAATCTGCTATATCGCATTCTCACTCTCAACTAATTATCTAATTTTCATCTCAACTTTCCGCAACTCGTTTCCTTATCATGCAAACCATAATGAGTTGTGCTGAAAAACCGCATTTTGCGATTAGTACCGCATGTGGTCCTGTTAATGTTCACATCGTAACAGTTATTATGCAACCCATTGTCTTCTCCGATACCTCCAATGAAAACCGTGACTCGGTGATGTAAATCCACAACTTTCTCCACGACTAACAGCTCATACCGGTAAATGAAATTATGGTTAGATGATTTGTATGACTTTGCAATACAGTGAGTAAAACCTTAAACTACTCGTAAGCAAAGTCAATGATAAATGCGAAGTGAAACCAAACGGAAGAAATTTGTTTGCAAATCCAAAACGATGACTTGACTCTTTCGAAAATGACACATTGCTTTACTGCTATAAGGGCTCTTCATACAATATTGTCTTTTTAAGTTTAATTGTCATTAAACATACTCGTAATGCTTATTTATTTAATGATATTTACATGTATATTCGAACCATTTTATTATTTCAAGACCAATGAGAGTCCGTACCAAAATCTCATGTATGCTTGTTATGAAAGTCATTTTTACCAAAAGCAAAATCATCACAAATATACACACGCGTCGCTCTTTTTACAGCTTTCGAATCGACCATATAAGTAAAATAAATGAGCGAAAAGTAACGCGTCTCACTTTCATCCATCCATCTTTGTCTATTTCCTGCTTAGTCACCGGGCATCAATGAGAAATCTTGTATTTAGAAAAAAAAAAAAAATGATGAAGACCTAAACCGTTTCTATAACATCAGTCAGAACATAATCACTTGGAGGTTCTTAAATATTTTCTATCTAATTGGACATTATTATGTTGCCTTATCGAATTATGTCACTGTACCAATATCTTTGAAACTACATATTTCTGGAGTTCGTGTAAGTTTAAGTTTTGATTAAATTGTTACCAGCGCACTTAAAGTCATTTTTAGTTTTAATTCAGTTGTTAGGTACAAGCGCTTTTAAGGCATCCTGTTAATTATGCAAGGTAATCGACCAATTTACCGTCCCAACAAAATATGGAGGTGATGTCTTTATTTATTCGTTGCCTGCCTTCCTCGATTCATTAAGTCTGTCTGTCACGTCGGAGAATGGAAAAGACGTGTAATTAATAAAAGTTAAAATGGAGTTAGTCAGGGCATTCACATGAGTGGGCAGGTAACCTATTTTTTTTCTTAGCTATTATTTTTTCAAAATATAAAATAAATATCATTGGATTTCCAAAAATGTGTGTTAATAGGAAAAGGCAAATTATGGCAAATTATCAATAACTGTTACAAAAGCTAATCCGTTGTGAAAATATTCTATAAATATCTCTGTGTGGGCTTATAGTCCTTGAATATTATTCGGTAAATAAAAAATTTACGATCAAGTTTGCCGCGTAAACAGTATTTAAGGGTTCGGAGTATTGCCCGGTCGTCCGTAATCGTAAAAGTTAATTATTATTCAGCGTCACACACCAACGAACGTGACTGCTGCTTTATGGACGATGCGAATAGACTGTTATATTAGCACTCATTCACAAAACAATAAATTAAATGCGCAAACGAGTCCAACTTATCTAATACACAAATATGCTTTACAACATAATAATGATCATGCCTACACGCAATTCTTTCATTATGTTTGCGTGTCCAAATCTTTTCAACTCAATTCCCAGCTTCGTACTGTGATGGGCTTTATTGAGGAATACTGTGAATCTCATACATTCTGAATGATATTTGGGAAGTCTTTGTTATATTGTCTTTTTTTAGCAGACTTGAATCATGTTCTATCTCAATTCTCTCCTTGTTATATGTCGATTTTTTTAAATAGTAAATACAAAAATCGTTTTGGAGTTATTCTGTGAAGTGAACTCTGAATATTCAATCTTCATTCTTTACAATCTTGTCAGCGCTATAGCTTGAAGCTTGACCCCAGAAGAGACACAAGAGGTTCCTTTTATGTATTCGTGTTTTCGTCTGAGTCGGGACCGAAATTTTAAGTGAATTTGTCTCATTCTATCTTGGCCTGCGGTCGTGGCTCGTAGAAAATAATTGCTCTAACCATTAACATTCCAGCTTGTACTGCTCACGTAACTTTCTCGGGTGGGCGGACCTCAATATAGAAATTGTGTTTCATTAGTTTTAGTTTTACGAAAACACGTAAATGTTTTATGCGCTTTGAAATAACGCTGACCCATGATGATGATCTTCGCCAGTTTTCTCTACTCGTGTGTACCGAGTCGTTGATCCCATGGAAATTGATGAGAAAATCTAAAATAGCGAGGCAAACAACAGTCATCAAGTTTGAAACGTTGACGTCCTAAATCTGATAAAGTGGGTAGCGGTCGTCTTATCGCTTTCGAATATCACTACCGAAACACTTCAACTTTGATAAAATTCTTTCTTCACAATGATTTCTCTTTTAATGTTATGTAAACGCTACACGTTCGTAGGGAACTTCAAGTCATAACACGATCATCTGAATTAGGACAGAATACCGTAATCAGAAAATTAGAGTAGTCATTCGTCAATCGTAGTTGAGAAAAATCTCAGTTGATGTATAAAATTATCATCCATTGTATAAAATTACCATCCACACACCGATTAGCTGAAGACAAAAGAATGCTCAGATTTCATTGTCACCATAAATAGCCACATTCATGCCTCTGATCTTTCTCAGCCTTCATAATTGCTTAGAGACAAAAGATTATACGAGGGAAACCGATATCCATTCTTCATTCTCGTGTCAATGCCCGTGCCATAGCTACTGGCATATAAAACAATTTAAAAGTACAATTGTCTTGAATTGCATTATTTGTTTGGAACCCACGCAACTATTATTGTATTTCGCTCATAATATTTAAACCACTTTGTAGTTTACTGACTCATTTCCATTGTTGAGTTGGAGTTTTTAAGAGCTAGTAAATCCGTAAACACTGAATAGTCTGTAGAGAAATACAAATACTCATCGTTTATTACTCATTTTTTCATTTTCTGAAAGCTTACTCACATTCTGGGAGGAAGAGAAATAGTAGTAGTACAATTTATATTTTATTTACGTACTTTATTTTATTTGGAAAAAATGTTAAAGGTATGAATAACATAAAAGAACAAATTCACAGTTTTATCAAACACGTAAGTACATTATTTTAAATTCCTAAAAATGAAAATGCTAGTAGATATACCAGAATGAATAATTGAGTAAGCTTATTCATCTCTGTTATACTAGAAAAAGCATATGTAGGTACACCCACTTCTCAAAGCGGTTTATTTTTGATCCGACACTATTCTATTGCACAATCAGAATCATATTTACCGTTATCTTTATGATCCCAACAGCAGTAAGTAATTTGTATTCATGGGTGCATTCATATTAAATCAAAATTATTTAGATTCTCTTTTATAATTCACAATATAAAGACCTCGCGTTTCGTAGGTACTTTATTTGTATATCACAAAAGCCACGTTAAATTTACATTTTATTCATTTATTTACTTCCTATTTTCGTATTTACCCTAATAAATTAGACACTGTATTCAAGCACTATTAAAAGATTTCATAGATTTGAATAATCTATGAAATCTTTGATCATTGTATTTGTCACCTAAAAACATGCCAATATTGCTGAAATAACGCTGACGCTTGGTAAAGATTTCTCAATGATTAAACATAGTTTATTTTTATTCTGTTTTTATTTTGAATCTGACATAACTTCCTAGCATTACTCTTACATAGTTTAGTAAAAATATCTCAAAGAATGACGCCGGTGACATTGAGATAGTCTAAATCCAGAATCAGGAGGGAAAGAGGAGGGAAGATATTTATAACGTGACACCCACATCCAGTACTACGCCATATGTTCTTGGGAACGTTAAATTGAGTTTAGTAGAATTAGCGAGCCTCCGAAGAATTCAAACATAAATTGCTAAGACCGAGAACATTCCACGATGACATTACAACGGTCGTTGTCTCCAAGTGCAGTTTGACAAGAATTGTTCGCCAAGAATTCCTTCAATCTCGATTGTAAATAAATGCTTTACGACTTCATGACCACAGTAACTACCTACCATTACCGTCTCATACCGTAGTGAAAGATATTTTATACCACAATAAGAATTTTCATACTCAATTTGATTTATGGTATTTTGGTATACGTCTTTAATATTCTCCAATAAAACTGAAATAATTTTTAACAAAACCAAATCGTATTGACGATTTGTTTACATTACAACGATACTGTAGTTTTTTGCGAAATGTTAATTATTTATTCCTTTATCCACTTTATTCCTTCGAATTATTCCCAATTTGCGTTTACAAAACGCAAATTAGAACGACATTTAGTGACTTCAATATTTACTCGAGTACTTTTTAGTAAAAAGAAAAAAATGGACATTTTAGGCATGTACGATACATGAGCGGTACCACATTACCAGAATAAATGGGTGTATTTCCGCTCAAAACTACATATAGTTAGAAGGCTAACTACATAATTGTGTTCATATTTTACCGTAGTATCGCATAATGGCGTGAGATTGCACCGCGTTCCTCTTAAAAGACATTCCGTCGACATAACGACGTTAAGATCTTGACAGATGGCGCGTGCGACTCATGAGTTGCGGGTATGTCACTAGAGTATATTTATAAAATGAGTTTCCTTTTTTATAACATTGAGATAGCACGAGCGTGCAGTCCACCTGATGGCAAGTGATCGCTTCCGTCTATGTCCATCTGTAATCAAGATATATGATTGAAGTTCCATTTGTAATCGACAACAGATGCGCTGCTTGTCGAAAGAATTGTTTTGAAGGCCTTGCTGAATATCTCTCCCTCCATAAATAATGGACTTATTCCTATATTCCACATGACAAGTTAAAAAAGTAAAGTAATAAAGACCTACATTCAATGAAAGTAAAGAAACACAAAGCCATAATCAGCCCAGTAATTGCAACTTTGTTCAAGTAATTACGGAAGAAGGTAAAGTAAATGTACCGAAATAGAATCCGATTTTACCTGAATTCCCCTTCTGAATCCGTGTTTTGCAAGGTTGAATTTATGAACCTTCATTTTTGCAGGAATGTTTGTGTCGCACAATTTTTATTTTAATATTATATTTAACAACAGTTTATATTTAATAAATAGATATGTTTTATAGGTAGATAGGATAATCGGACTTTGATCACATATCTTAATCGTATAGACATATCTTGTCTCATGTTTTATTATGGACGTTAGGACTTTTGAAGACTATGTGTAACATTGTTCTATAAATGTTTTTAAATTTGTAAATTCCTATTGAGATCAATTCAAAACACCTTTAATGGCATATCACAAACCTACATATTTTGAACAAAATACAATGGCAGATAAGTATCAAAACCGAGCCCACTTCAACAAAAAGGGCAATTTTCCTCAGGCTTTAACCCCAGTCGAGATAACGGCGACGAGTAACGAGTAAGCTATTCGAATATTGAAAACTACAAAGAGGGAAGACGGCTCGATCGAAAGCAATAAAGAATTCCAGAGATCCTAGACTTTATTCAGTTTTGTGGACACTCGAGTCCAATAAACTGACAAACAAACCCAGCGGCACACTTTGTTTTAATGTCTTCCCTTTAATGGCTCCAACGCCTACATCAAGAGTATTGTAGATGTTCTTACAAGGAGATCAGATAAATAAGGGGAACAGCCGAACAGTCTTATTATTGTGTGAGCCAGCCTCATCAAGACTAATATGGGCGTCGAATGATAATCCAATGAATAATTTCGTCAATAAAAACATGCTGTCTACGCACCCACAGGTATTTTTAGTTCGAGCTTAATGTGTCTGTGCAAATAATCAAGATAATAGTTGATATGGTTTTATTATTTAAACATGCTCAAACATTTAAAACATTCCAATTATTATTAAAAAAAATGTAAGTACTAATAAAATCAGTAACATATCGCAATAAAACCTGAAATTGTACCAATTTATATAAATATTTAAGCCGGAATAACGTAGAAATGATAAAAGAAAGCGACATAGCGAAGATTTATATTTGAGTCATTAATACAATTGCACTGAAGAGGGCATTAAACTTATGATTGAATAAATTAGAATAAAGTTGAACTCAATTAGATGGAACCATAAATTCGGTCTTCAGTGAACTGTGAAGAGCCGACGACAAATGAAAGGGGCCAAAACAAAGCATTGGGAATGCTAACAACTTGCTTCGAACAGTTTCGTGGGTTTATTATTGCTGTTCTAGTAGAGCATTACGGCTCAATTGTTGTAGTTAGGAAAGCTATTTAATCAAACAGCGAAATGGTCTGTAGATAATTTCTCTTTATTTTTAGGATTAACTATGTATCCAGATCGACCCTATGTGGTTGTTAATAATATTCTAAGTAACTATTTAAAGCTGAAAACTATATTGCCTTCTAGGTCTCTCACTATCTCTCGATGTTCATCTCAATGTTGATGTCGATATTGGCTCTATGAAATATAAGCATTATTAACGTTTATTGAAGATAGAGAAGTACAAAATTGGTACATACCTAATAAGCTTGGTCTTAAGCCATATTTTGTAGGACCAGAAAATATATCACGAATTTTACAAATATGATACAAAAGAAAGAAACGATTCAAAATTTCTAAAAAGGAGAATATAATATAAAAATAAATTCATACTCCGTTGCTTCACCGTGAAACTTTGATTGGATTCCGAGAATTGATAGAATTCTGTTAAACTAAATACAATTCACCACGTTTATTCAACGATATTTTTTTTGCGTAAACTTATATGTAATATGCTTCAGCATTTGTGGCATTATCTTATGTTTATTTTTGCCAAAATAGAATGTTTACTTTTTGCTATACGGGCCTAAACCACACACGTAACTCGTAAGGTAATTATGTGGTTAACAAACGTTTCTAATTAGCTCGGCTCCTCTTTTCCTGCGGTGTCGTAGAGTAAATAGTGGTACATTTTAGCAAATTTAATTGTATTATGCATATGTAAAACGTGTTGTCGGGAATGCTATTTATAGTAGATTTTGCACTCAAATAACTTGGTTGTGTTAAGGAAAGAAATATTTAAACACTTTTTGTTCGCATCATTATCTATGGGTAGTTATGCCCATTAAATACATTTTGTTTAACTTCTGTTACTTTTCACGCTATAGATTAAGTTTAGTATGGAAATAAGTTTTTTAGGACTTAAGGAATAGGGCATAAAGTTGATTTTATGACGAAAATCATCCCTTAGGAAGGTGGAAAAAAGGATA
>DWTF01000134.1:0-15391 GCA_018250225.1 Udranomia kikkawai
GCATTACGTATAATGCACGGACGTTAGATATGGATTTTCGTTAATTTTTAATTCTTAATGGTGGTAACTGAAAACTTCTCAAGTTCTAGTTCTGCGAGATCTTTACGTTTACAAAAGTTAACAAAAATACCCAAGAAAAAGAATGAAAAAATTAGCAAAAACGTTGTACCAGTTGCTATAATAAGCTTATACGTCTGCAAAATATTATAAATGTAGCTCCTACGCCCAGTTTATAAAACCCCATTTAAAAATATAGGTCCGTGCATTAAATATAATGCATGGACGTCACGGCTGGATTTAAAATGCATTATATAATGCACGGACAGGCAACGTGTTAAAACTACGACTTCTACTTCTTCATGTTGCTTACTTACCGGCACAAGGAACCGCCTAAGTTCAGCTAGGGCGTACGCAATCCTCGCGTACAGGCAAAATGTTAAAACTACGACTTCTACTTGTTCATGTTGTTTTACTTACCGGCACAAGGAACCGCCTAAGTTCAGCTAGGGCGTACGCAATCCTCGCGTACAGGCAACGTGTTAAAACTACGACTTCTACTTGTTCATGTTGCTTACTTACCGGCACAAGGAATCGCCTAAGTTCAGCTAGGGCGTAAGCAATCCTCGCGTGCGCCTCGGCGGGCGTGGCGAAGGCGCTGATCTCTACGTGCAGTTCGTCTGACAGATGCGCGAACTTGGGGTCCCCGGAGACGCGGAGTTCTTCCTCCTGTAACCAGAGTTCTTGTATAAAATATATTCGACGGTGATAGATCTTGGCATCTCAGCAGTGATAGCCTAGTGGTAAGAATTGCGGTTCGAACCCCAGGCATGCAACTCTGATATTTAGCTTTTCATGTGCGTATTAGTAATTAATTATCATTTAATGGTGAGGAAACCTGCATACCTGCGAGTATAATATTCTCAAAGGTGTGTGAAGTCTACCAATTCGACTAAGGCCTAATCCTTCTCAACCTGAAAGGAGACCCGAGCCCAGCAGTAGGACAGGAACGGGTTGATGATGAAGAAGAAGAAGATAGATTTTGGAACCTAAGGTATAAGGTTTTGTAATATTGCAGTGATTATTAAACTTTGGCCCAGAATTAGGTGCCTTAAATGTATACAAATGTGTTACTATATCAAAATCATATGCATTTTGCAATATAAGCTATGTATGTTTCGATTTGTTAATAAAAGACAAAGTTTATAGTAGATAATTACTCGAATAATACGCCACAGAATTTAGGTACTTCCGTACGAAGTTACGTACGTCACGTATCTATCTATGTAAATCTTTGTGTAACTTTGTCTATCAGAAGGACAAATACGTTGGTTCTGACTTACCTTTTGGCGGTCCTTCATAGAGCCTCTGCCAAGGACGGCCATCTTGCACATCGTGTCTTCTTGCAGCCGCTTCAACGAATTGCCCTTGGGTCCCAGCAGTTTGCCCACGAAGTTGAACTGTAGACAAAGAGACAAAAACATTTAGTACTAGATGTGCCTGCGGCTCCGTACGAGATTCGAAATACGCGCGGTTTTAGCGTTATTGCAACATCTTTATAATGAACGTTCGCCGCTCGGTACGTCCGACACGGTTCAAACTCCACTAACGCACGACAGACTTATTATTTGCGTTTTGTACAGTAATCGTGTCTAGGGATCGGGCAGCAAGATTAAGTTGGTTTTTCAGTGTATATTATACTTTTTCGGAATAAAATGTACCCAGTGTGGTGCGCAGAATGTTAAAGTATAATTATACCAAGTTTCATCGTAATCGAAATGATACTTGAATAAACAGGCAGACAGACAAAATCTTTTTTAATCACATATTTGGATTTGGTATCAATCTAGTAATACCCCCTGCAATTTTTTTTTTATATTTTCAATGTACAGAATTTACACTTCTACAGTATTATTACTACATTTATAGAGGGCTGCCGTATGCCGGTCACCGGCCACGGTACACCGGGTAGGTCATTAAAACAATAGACTCGATGGCACACATTGGCAGAGCTTACGTGGCCATTGTGACCGATCGTAGCGTTAACTAAGCTCAAACACATAGGTCTATTATTGACGTTTCTTCATTGTCAGCCTTTTGGAATCCATTTTAGCAACAATGAGTTCCCTATTTGTGTCCTACATCCCGTTCAGAATTTCAGTATTATGACAGCCCTATGCTAGTACCGCCTGATTCAATCTCATATTATACTGGTACGTACGTTGCACGGCGTAACACTCATTCCACACACTCATTCATAACGTTACTTTTCTGTGTAATTTATTTCCATTTAAACCTCATACATACTTTTGCAATTAAGTTAGACAAAGTAGAATGTGAGGACTGGTCGCAAAAATGTTGTTTATATTGATGCGTACACATACATCGAGTGATGAATGATGATTGAATAAAAAGTTAAGCGATTCAATTCTTGAAGATTTTTCATTCATGCTCGTCTGAGCGGAACGGACGCGAGCGCTTAGTCCCACGCACAAGTGTTCGCGCGGAGAACTATTATATTCGTTGGTAATAATATAGAAGTACAAATAGCTCCAATAGCCACAACTAAGAACGAATTCAAACACGAAACAAATAAGAATTTTAGAAGAAATTTAGTGTTCGATCTATACATACATACATACATATACATATTAATAAAATTGGAGTGTCTGTGTTTACGTGCATATGAATAAATCAAAACAAAACAGAAAACCAATGTAACATTTTTTAGATTTTTTGTCTATCTGTCTGTTTGTTTGTTCCGGCTAATCTCTGAAAGGGCTGGACCGATTTGGACGGGACTTTCACTGGCAGGTAGCTGATGTAATAAGGAGTCATTTAGGCTACTTCTGTTTTAGAAAAAAAAATTAACTAAATAACTTGTCTGTTAAATTCTACGCAGACAAAGTCGCGGGTACAGCTAGTTAATTTATGAAAACAGAGAGGATTGCTAGTGATTTGTTGTTAACTTGAATGCATAGTTTTTGTCATCGCGATCAGTAGGTTAAATTAACTGTAAATACGTATTGAGTCTTACAAAAACGTAATAGACATAATTCGAAGTATGCAGGCAATTTGCACAAGAACTAATCTAGTAGAGGCTTAAGACAATCTAATGAGGGCGAAAATAGAATCGAGCAAATTGTAATCATTTATTCTCTAATCTAAACAAGTCTTGAATTTAGCAATCCTGCCAATATAAGCGGGTTATATACAATGTTAATTGCGGATTTAAAACAAGTTTTAGATGGTGTTTATGAGAAAATGGAATGCATAAAATCATAAAGTGGCTAGCATGTAAGTAGAACCAGTATATAAAGCTATTAATTTGTGCAGCAATATAATTTAGCTAAATCCAATGGTTATAATTTTTGACAAATATGTAATAACTCACGTTATATATACCCAGATAAAACAAGAAGGTAAATAGAGACCAATAAGAAATAATAATGTAAATAAAGCTACGTCATATGAAAGCTCCAATAGATAATAATGTCGTTGCTCATTTATATAATTTTTAGATTTTACTTAGTTCCATTGCTATTGGTACCCTATAGCGGCTGGACTCCAGAGTAGAGAGTAGCAGTAGAGAAAGTAGTAGAGTATTATATATGGTTGATGATACAACCAGCAATCCATAGAGAATACGATAGAACTTTATATGCTATATGTATACAACGTATCGTATCGTCTACTTACTATAAAAGAGTCGCGAAGTATATTATAACCTAATTCAATAACCTAAAGCGACAATACTGATGCAAAATTCCTTTTGTTCCTGTACAATTTTGTCCGGTTCACAACATCTATCTCAAGAAAGCATCGGTTAAATTTAAATATTGGCAGAGCGGATAGTTCCTTGACATTACCTAGTCGTTGATGTCGAAAAATGTTATTGTATCGTGCATGACAAATAAATGTAGTGTAGTGTATACAGAGAGCGGCTGTTACGTGAGGCGGCGAGTGCAAGACGTGAACTGGACACGAGGTCGACGACCCCGATAGAGCAGGATTCAGGACTCCAGCACCGCTGGCGGAATATTGAATGCGATACGCGACTACCCGTTTTTGGAATGCTCCTACGTTAATATTTTGTCGTATAAAAGGTTATGTTGTTAATGTGGAAAATTATTATACCGTCTATATAGAAGTGGAGTTGATTCGATTTTCAAAAACGTAAAATGATCGTTTTTGGAATGCTCCTACGTTAATATTTTGTCGTATAAGAGGTCGGGTTGTTGTTAATGTGGAAAATTCTTATACCGTCGATATAGAAGTGGAGTTCATTCGATTTTCAAAAACGTAAAATGATTGTTTTTGGAATGCTCCTACGTTAATATTTTGTCGTATAAAAGGTCGGGTTGTTGTTAATGAGAAAAGTTCTTATATCTTCGATATTGAAATTAATTAGATATTCAATGTAAAATGTTCCTAATAATTGTAATATGCTTTGAAAAGCATGAAAAAACTATGCTTATTACTCTTATGTTCCAACAAGTTACACTTTATTTCTCTATATTTGTAGCATTAGATGCGTTATTAACACACCTTTCAATCCAGTATCCTCAATATCCAAGAAAACGTGACTTTTTATAATAATAAAAAAAACCGCAACAATAACCAACACACAATGGCGTACTGTGCTGACTTTAGAAAGGCTCTCTCGACCCTATTGTTAGCGCAATTAACAGCTCCGTTGCTCAACCGAGAAAGGGCTATTCATACTACCAGGCGGATGTTTTGGAGATATTATTTTGTTTCGAAGTTTTTATTCGCTTGAAATTCATTAAAAAGCCCCTTTGCATGTGTTTCGTTGAGTTTGGGGTTAAAATTCTGCTCGGGCACGCCTTTCCACATTAATAACCACAATTATAATTTGAAGCTCTTTCAGAAATCACTAATTTTAATTTTTGTTTTTCACCACGAAATTTGAATGATCTTTTATTGATCGGTCGCCGTCGGTTTAAACCATCGACACACCTAGACTCTTAGTTAAAATTATAGTTAAGTCGTTTTTATATTTAAGAAAAAATGTAGTGAACAACTCTATTTACATACGAACAACTTATCCCTAGTACCTACTACTCTTACTAGTAAAACACCTATACAAATAAACCTAATAATTGTTTGACTACCGAATTACAGAGACACTCATAATAAACAGTAAATATGACCCAAACTAACTCTGAATTTCGTTTGATAACAAAAAAGATCAGAAAATTTTGCCGTGTCTTCCAACATTTCACGCGTATTTCTGCCACTAGCCCAAAACTATATTTAGCCCACTATAAAAAGTACGGCTGAATTCCAAAGTAACTCTGTAATGGTATGGAGATCTAAAAACATTTCAAATGGTTGGATGCGTATTTACTTTGGTCGGTTTGTAATTGTTGCGGACAAGTAATATAAATGTGTCTGCTCCTGAGTGAAACGAAAACAAGAAAATAAATCTTGAAGATGAAAAAATATGAGTGATGGCCAGTAACGAGAAGTTCGCTTAAGATGTTGAGTTGAATATCCCTCAGTTTTTTTCTAGAAACATTACTTTGCAATAAGGAAACTGATTACTAGTTGCCTTACCTCACTTATTGATAAATCCCCATCTGCATTAAATTTATAAACTTACACGGCGCGGATATAGAAGAAAATCATGACGTTCTTACCTGTAGAAGCAGAAAACAAACATGTTAATAATCGTATTATTATCACAAAATAATGAGCTACTTAATAATATAGAGCAAATAATATACAACATGTTAATAATCACATAACCATTACAAAATAATACAGTGCTTTGTAATACAGAGCAAATAATATTATGTTAGCAATGTAACCAGATAACTAATATCCCAAACGCAAACATTCCGATACAAATTATAACATATGCCGTAACCCAAAGGTCATCTTCAATTGGACTAATCAATCTAGCATTGATTTCGGATACATGGAGAGCAATGAACAATGTTACATTATGTCAGCACAGAGGCAAGGCTCCCGGTCAATTGGTGGGTCAGGGGGCAGCTGGGAGATAAAGACGTAATTTGTAATAAAACTCACTGAAATTCCTAGCGGTTTTGGACAAATACATATAATCTTAAACGGATGTCGAGAGTCTCTTACTCAATTCTTAATTACATCATGTGTGAGCCAAACGTATAGTAAAAATAGTTCCAATAAAACATTTTCATGAAGATATCGATGAACCTATGAAAATAAATGTTAAGTATTAAAAATTAAAAAAAAACATTACAGAGCCTGAACACGAATAAAATACAAACGCTAAGAGTAAGCAAAGCAACTCAAGTGAAAGATAACGTACAGATATCGTTTAAATATAAATGTTTTATTAAAGAGAATTTTATGGTAATAAAGAAACGTGGTGAAATGGATTTTTGATTATATTTATCTTGTTCCTAACTTAAATAAAGCAAAAGATTATGTAAAAGTAGATAACAGTAATAGCACGTGACTTTAACATGTGATTGTGATCATAAACAAAAATCACAAAACCGATACCGAACCGTTTAATATTCACAAAACGTGAAATGTTAATTTTCTCCTCCGACCGTGACCGCCGATTAGCAACGCCTACATTACACACGAAAGTTGAACTGTTAAGTCATAATATACTTTAAGATTTCATTAGAAATTGAGATCACTGTTCGGACGACAAACCGTTGAGAGTTACGTAAGAATGACAAGACGTTATGATTCATCAATACCTACTAGACTTCTATTTTTCATTGAATGAATATTAAAAACCGTGGACAAATAACTAAGATTATACTTTAAAATGTCATCAGATCTGCGTCGATCAGAAGACGTAAAAGGCACGAATGCGCTTCCAGATTTGGTGGCCGCTTGGACAAACCGGCCTTACGAGCTAAAACTCCGGCTGGCCTCTCCAAGCGAACGTACTAACAATGATCGCTCAGTGCGAATGCTTCGGTGATATCACGTGTTGTTTATTCTAATTAGCAGACGATTCTGCGCTTGAGTACGTTTCGGGGAATTGTAGGGCGTTATTAGAATAAAATGTCTTTCTGTACGTACTTGTAATCGAAGATATTTGTAGGTTCCGAATAGATCGGACAAAATAAACAGATTTGTAATCATAAAATTGTTACCAAGTTTATTAGTTGTATAAATACGAAGAGTTGTCAGCTAGTCTATGAGTTTGAGATCAAACTTGTAAGGAAAAGTGTGTAATGTCCCTCCTCTGTATATGAAACTTTTAAAATCTCTAAGTGAATCAGATCCAATAACGATATGATTTAAAGATATGTTTTCATCTCAAAGAATATTTTCATACATAAACCACATCTTCCTTGCTATAAACACATGCGAAGTAGGTACATCCATGCTTGCATAATGCGCTATACCTTGTTTAGATAATGCATTTTATCTGCAATATGCAACAACTTGACAAGAATGAATGACTTCATATAGATCCTTATCTGATAGTATTCAAGAGAATTAGTAAAAACATCGGTACTAGACGTGATAAGCATTGAAATAATGCTTTCGATGCGATTCTGAGAACTGTGTCATCACACGAGTACGTTATAATAGGTTGTTCATTTGCATTAAATTTCCACGATCGATAATGTTCAATTGTGATATAATCAGCTTTATATTTTACTGGCTTTTACCAATGCCTTCCCTCACGTTGATGATGCAATTATTTTTTTCTATCCATCGAAACCGATCTTTTTTTTTATTTTCCACAAATTTATATTCTCTAAATTTTTTATGTTTATGATTTTTCATCCAGAAAAAAAACTGATTTATTTAATCCCTAGCAATGTGTGTGTATGAATCCCACGATTATCGTTTATAGTTTACTCAAAATTGAAAAATTCATATTCCGTCTTATAACATTGGTTAGGATAGTTGACGACTGAAGTAATACATTACATCTTCACATGTAGGCCTTGGTGTTGCCCCGAGAAACACACAAATTAGGATGACATCATATTTAACACGATGTAAATGGATGCAACACAATAAGTGTTGCATCATCGAGACTATAAACATTCCTGAAACTTATGGTACGAAAAAGATCAGAGATTCGGTAGTTTTCATTAGAAATTATGGTATACTTAATTTGAAATAGAACCCATGGAAATTTGATGGTAGTTATTAAGAACGACAATGTCTGAAGAACGGCAGATAGCTATAATAAAACTGTAAAATAGATTATTTAAAATATTTTGCCCAATATAAAACCTTTGAAAGGGAAGACTATCAATTTCAAAGAAAAGCTCGAAAAATGTGTCAATGGGGAGGTCGTGATATCCAAGTTTATTTAAAACTTTTCTCTCGTAAAGTATGAATTTCGTCACATTTTAAAATACCAAATTGGTGGGTATAACGAAACTGTATAGGTAACTCTCTTAAACCAGAGGTGAAATAAACCTAAGAATCATTAACTGCACGTTTCATGGAGAATGACATTACTTAAACGATAAAAAGTACTATGAGGTGTCTACTTCTTTATAGATTTTACGTAAATCATAGATATTAAGCCCAATGGGAACTGTGTCGGACTCAGAATCGGAAGATCGTTGATTGATATGTCTGCGTCTGCTAGTATAGTGACTTGCTAGTAGTAAAAAAACTAGATACGTCAGTCTGCTCCTAGATGTACGCTAGGTTGGCGTACTTCGCAACAAATCATAATAATCCCGTGCTATCCGTTGCCCAGTCGGCCAGTTGATTGGTATGTCTGCGCCGATGACCTCGTTGGGGGCCGGGCGTGGACTCTGCAAATAGACGGAGTTTAGGGCGCACCCATCAGGTTGCGAATGCCTGACAAACTTCATTTGATTCATGCGAACCCAGTAATCTACTGATTTATAAAGAGGTAAGTTTAAGTATTTCTCTGTGAGTTTGGATGCAGAAGGTAATCTTCAAAACTACCGATCCGATTTAAAAAATATTTTACCAGTAACATTCTATTGTCCCCGAGGGAATTATAAATGGAACATTAGTTGCACTGGTATAAACTTAATTGCGCCCGTGCGAATAGTGGCTCCGCATTAAAGATTCGCATCGATTAAAGTTAAAAAATAATATTTTTTTAAAATTACGAATTTAACCTCGACAAAGATTTTGCAATGTAACGTGTTTGAACAACTAAAATTTAGTCGCGTAGAGCGCCTCTTGGAATTTGCACTATCACATAACGATTTATTTATTTATTTAGTCTTTATTGAACCTTTATAAATGTATGGGTGGGTACAAAAGACAGACCATTTTAGATTTTGCTTTCCCTGTCCCCATCCCCATAATATTAGTACATGTACTCACTATTCAACTAAAACATTAGCCTAGTCTGAACGGGGCCTTACAATTCATATATGTAGTTAATAAAAGGGCGATTACATTGTATAATGAATCTATGATGGTATTGATGAACTGGCTACGTTAGTGATGGTATCTAGGAGATATGTGTATATGCTAGGGACTACTCTAGTGGAGGCCTCTGAATAGACGTAGCTTGGCTCATCGTCAATGGGGTGTACAAGTATAATACTAGAACTGTAACATAAAAGACTCAAACGTGTGAACGGAATAAAAAATAAGATTTCACCATAACCATTAGTTAATTACTTGGTTACGAATTAACCATTTCGTCTAACCACTAACTAATTTGATTGCGAAAAATCAAATGACACGCAATTAGCTAACGTATTAAGCGGCATTGGCTGTGTCGGTTTTACGATCGAGAGGTCGTGGGTTCGATCCTCACTTCACAATTGACGTAAAGACATTGCACGTAAAGCTACTCCTAAACAAACCTTTGAGCTTAGCTGGAGGGGTTAGAATCTCGTCTTAGTTTGACTACAGATATCCCCGGGCGGCAGTGACCTACCATCAGGTAGACTGCATCCTCGTTTGCTGGCTCAAAATCATAAAAAAATACCAACATTTCGACGCGAGGCTATTCATATACCCCCTTTTCATCCTGTTATCGACTTTGCACTGTTGACGGATGTCGAGGGTGAAGCGGAAACCGCTGGCCTGGATTTAAAAAGGATTTTCCTTGTGAACTTGTTAGAGAAGCCGGTCGCGGAGCCCGGGTAAATGCCCTGTTGCGTAACACTGCCGACACTTTAAACATTCATAACCAGAAACGACAACTAAAAATACACTCATTATACACGATGCAAGAGTAAACCGTAATGATAACCTTTTCTTTTTGTTGTTGACGCAGATGGTCGATGGTTCAACTGAACTGTTGATGGTAAAAGAGAATGGAAAGGTTATTTATGGTTATTTAATATTTACGATGGGGAATGTATGTAATTCATGAGAATTCATGACGGTGAAGGAGAAGAATATACAATTTATGATAGTTAATAAGAAAAAAATGTAGATAAGGCTTAATGTTAATGTTTCTAAACTTTTTGTGCATTCCGGCAGAACTAAATTATTTATTAAATTTTAATTGGGTATAATAATGGTTACATGGTTGGTGAACGTGACTCAGAATAGCCAAAACAAAGAAACGATCATGAAATTTTATTCTTTATTGACGAAAACGTATCACAATTCTACCTCTAACTCTGGCGTATGAGCTCAACTTACAAGCTTACAAGTAGCTAACATGGCAACTAATTGAAGCCCGTAAAGCTGACTCAAGAGTCCAGACTGGGTCAAAAGGTTGCTTCCCGGTGGTTAATTAAGTCGTAACGTAGAAACCTGAAGTATTCCGTTCCTTATAACGATCCTCTAGGTCTCAATGAAGAGACTGCACGATGAAATCAAACGAAATGTCAGGGCTTTTCGAAAGCAAGGACTGGAAATCAGCAAAAACGTCAAATCTCGTTTCGAATATCAGATAATGGGATTGAGTAGGCATGACCGTAATTGTAAGGTCATTAAAGAGTAATCTTGCAGATTGTGTCGAACCGTTTGTTTGTTTTCAATTGGTTACACCTTTTAAAGGAAATCACGTAAAGAAATTCTGGCTGCAAAGTAAGTAAGTACACGTCCTTTTTTATGTTACATAGTTACGAGTTTATAAAGTAGGCGCATATTTAAGAACGCAGAGAGATATGAGGTCAAAATCATTGGCCTTATGATTAGTTTCAATCGCTCCCACAGTCGAGTGTCGCACTGCTACATTAGATACATAGTTTCGGGAGTTTCCGTCTGTCTGGCTTTAGACACGCCTGCTCTTTATACCTACATTTCCAGCTTTCTAGGTCACTGGGGGCGTGGAGAGAAAAGCTAGCATTGTGCTGACACATCCGAACATTGGATGAAATCATGTATTCATGAACCTTTAGAAATATCTGTGAACTGTGAAGGCGTTACAGCAGAAGCCAGTCTCTTTGTAATCATAAAGGCAACAGCAAAAAAGGTATAACGAGAAACGCTCGAACAGTTACAGTCGTCGTAAGAACATCTCGTGATCAACAACAAATGAACATCGACAATATTCATCTCACGGCCCAAATCCGAGAGCCTAATTAGCGCTAAGTTATGACATCATCCATCAATGCGCTATTGATCCTACGTTAGCCGAAGACCGGAAATATGTGCCACCGTGTCAGTACACTATACAACACTTCGAACATAGAAAAAAAACATACCAGCACCGGACGAAGACTATCTCATGTCCGCGAGCGGAACGCGAGACGAACGAACAGTCACCAACACAAGCACAGCACTGTGTCAAAAATTGTGCGGAGTACGATCGCACCGGTAGACGGTTAACGCACAGGCGCGTCGCGGAACGATCCGCTCGGAGTGAGCACGAGCGCGGGCCGGAATATCGATCGGGACTCCTGGCGCCCGCGGTCCGCATATCCCTAGTGCACGCACGCCCCTCCCACGGCTAGCGCCCGACGCCACCCCCGGCGCACCCCCGACGCGGAATTAATGTCGTCACTTCAAAGTGTTTTTATAATGCCGCTTTAATTACTTCCTAGTGGACATCGAACCAGTCTCCTGGGTGCTTGGTGCGAATGGAAACCACGCGACTTGCGCTCTTGCTTCGTTGACATTACTTTATAGTGGATTTAATAGTGGCAGAGCTAGGCAAGCGCAAATTGTGTAGATTTTGGAATATTTTCATGGGGATATTTCGTGCAAAGACTTAAAAAAGCTTAGAAATATACCTACAAAACAATTTGTTTTGTTACCCTGACTTTGGCGTTACCCCATCTATTATTTGACCTTGTGTCGCGTCGCGCAATCCCCATCCCCCGAACCACTCGGAAACTCTATTATAGCCGGTTTTCATCAATCTAATGACACAATTGGGTGCGTGTCTTTGAACTTTCGATTTATTATGGTAACATTTTTCTTTATTTTCGATTTACATCATAGCATCAGTCTCTGGTGTTGCTCGGATAAAAGAAGATTAACTTCAAAGATGTCAGAACTTTCATAGATGTATGAATTCATCTCCGTTTTCTCTACTTTAGGTATTGCATTTTAAAAAATCCCTTCTTAGTGACTCCACATCTCTACATCGTGAAATGAGTAACTATGCTAAATGCGTATAGTTTGATGAAGTAGGTAAAGTATAGTCATTTCGTGATGAATCAGTCAGCTTGTTATCAAGTTAAGTATTATTTCGCTTATATTAGAAAAACAGTTTAATCCGTAATTCGCCAGTGTTATAAAGGATAAATAGGAGTAAGTAGGATTGTTCTTTGTTATATAATTTGGTGGAGATATCATTTCTATCTCTGTGCTAAGTTTCAACGAAACTGTAGTTGACATTGAGCAAGACACAAAACCTACATAAAAATTACTTACTTTTCTTTCACCATTTCACAATTCAAAAAATATCCAACTTTGAATACCCTTAAATCAGATGATATGTTTTACATTCTCCTGGAGTCTAAGGAGAGAGATCACTAGAATTCTTAATTTTGAACTGTCATTTTACTACTTTTAGTGCATGTAGAGCAAACTAGGCTTAAAATGAATTGCATTCTTAATTATGTATGCAATTATACCCAGAGGCACGCATTATGCAAGTAAAATATCCTTGAAACACTTACCTGGTAGTTAGCAACACATATGGCACGACGGGCATAATACATTTAAATCAGTCAATTAAAAATGTTATTCACTAAAAACATATTAAAAAAATTATCCAGAATATATTTATTTGTTTTTACGACTTTTATAATATTGCACTCTGAACGTAAACAGATTATTCGACATAGGCTGATAAGATACAAAAGTACGTTTTGGGATGTTACCTATTTCTTTATAATTATTATCCATAGTATTTATGTCCATTTTCATTAAGAAACTTAAACAAAAAGTACGTACTTAACAGCCTCAAAACGTAAAAACTGATTTGAAATATGTTGCAATGCACCATAGACGACTACATCAGGATTCGCGAAAAAAAAAATGGCGGGATGCGTACAGTCGTTCCGAAATACAAACGTTCACATGCATAGTTTCTGCAAAACGACCGCATGCATAAAATGAGCGGGACATCCATAATCTAAGAGCCATTGGCATAAATTGTTGAGTCCACAATACTTCCGTGTAGAAACTTTTTAGAGACTTAGAGGTTGCTAACCTCTTGTTTTCAATATATTATCTCTAGAATATTGTATCCCTTTACGCGAATAAACGCCCCCTTAGTTATATGAGATACCCCATCCCATCGCTTAGCTTCGTCTTCTCATAAAGGGAATATTTTACAGAAAAATATAGCTTTTAGCTGCACCTTCGTTCGCATTGATGTCTTAATGAGATTCGATGGTCAAGTGAACAAAGTTTTCGATAAAAAGATATCCTATGTACCTACCTCTTTACCCCTGAAAATAGGTGTATACAAAATGGCTTCAAGACCAGTTAAGTAGGTGAAATAACAGACTCAAATTCGCATTTGATATAGTATTATTTTATAATTAGGAAGTGTTATATGTGTATAAGCCGTCCTCATTGTCAGTAATACTTCTACGTCACTATGTAGAGAGTTCACACCATTGTACAATATGTTTCGGCACTCGATCTCCGAGGGTTCACAGGTGAAACTAAAGAAAATGCCCAAACTGTCTAGTAACGTCACTTCCCATCAACGTACGTATAACCAAATGCAATAACGGGTATTACAGTTAGCGTAGTTAAAGGCTATCAATACTAGCCCCTTGCAATTTAGATTAGCCCGAGCAAAACCTGATTGGATGTAGAATAGACTTGCAAAAAGTGGTATAAGAAATTCTCCCAAACCAGCGATTTGTATATGCTCGTATAAGGAAGACTGTAGATCCAAACCAATTGTCTTGTTTCTAACACTTGTGAAAAATTCAACAGTAAATAATATTTGTTTATTTTAATTTATTTTATACGGATTGTTCTGAAGATGGTAGAACAATTTCGAGGCACTTCTGCCTCTACCAGCAGCGTTCTTGTTGCTATTTAAATTTCCGGTTTAAATTGTGTGGTATAAGAGACTCACTTATATAAAACCCGAAGTAAGTCTAAAAGTTTCTATTACTAACTGGTTTAACATATCCTATCAATGATCACGGCAGTTTGAGTAGAGAATTAGGAAGTACCTTTTAGATGGTCCAAGTTTAACTAATGGCAAAACGTAATGATATGGTTTAACCTGTAGTAAGGGAACCATTATGGAGGTTATTATTTGCAGGCTTGATTATATACCGATGTTCCTATATTCACAAACCTGTTAACGCAGTCCGATCGACAGCCGAGCTTCTCAGAACGGTACTCGGCAGTCTAATATCATAAACAAAGACATCTCAATAGGCACACGTATATAATGGAGGAAGCGAGAAAATTAGTAATTTAGCACCAAGTGGCTACAAGTCACTAGCTACGTTTGAAATGTTGTACTTTCATATTGTTAGAGATTTCGAAGCAAGGTAATTGGTAAACTGAATTGTTACCAAGTAGTCACAAGTCATTTCGTTTGGTATGAACTGTTAAAAAGGTTAAATATACGTGTCAAGTCGACGGTGACCCTTGGTATCAAACTGATTTATAAATAAAAACATTCGTGATACCACCTCTATAATATGTAACATGTCTTTGATCGCATAGAAAACTATAAGTATCAGATCATTACATCAAATGTAATCTGATAGTGACATTCTTTTAGCCATGTAAATACAACTACATAATATATCTGTAGTATAGATGTTCTAGTCAAAAAATGCACGCCCCTCCAAAGTCTTTACCGTAAAATACAAAAAGGACAGATTCTTTGACCAAACAGTGCATAAGAAATTGACAAATCATACAATTCGTGCATTCGCTACATACATTTCTGAACATGACAGATCGCCTTATTAGTTGACCAATAAATGCACGGACTAGACTGAGTCTATAGAAAAATAGCCTAAACATACAAGTGAAGAGTTCTAAATATTCACTTTCTCACATT
>DWTF01000135.1:0-15349 GCA_018250225.1 Udranomia kikkawai
AATTTTTTATAATTTGAGGACCTGTTGTGAAATACTTTATCCTCAAATAAATTCAAATATATAAAGTATAACAAATATATGTATTATGTTCTTTTTTCTCTATGTTGTTCACAAATATATGTAATGATTCCAGTTTTTTAGTGATAAAACACAAATTTACCAATTGGAATATATTAAAATAGCTATTTCCGCAGATCTTGTTGTGTGCTGCTGTTGGGCATGGGTCCACTCCCATGGGAAGGCCTGTAGAATACTCTGCCATACATTTTATTACCATACTTTAAATCCATTACATTATATTTAATAAATTATTTACAGATGTCCCACACCCTAACAATGAGCACATCTCAAAATGGTTACAAGCTTGGAGCTACGTACATAGGCACCAAGCAGATCTCTCCCACTGAAGCCTTCCCTGTGATACTGGGTGACTTGGACCCTTCAGGGGAATGTTAACTTCAATCTCATTCACCAACTAACTCCGGAAGTTAGGCTGAAGGCTGCAGCACAGGTTTGTTCACCTCACAAAACTTAAAACTACTTTAAAAAGTTTCGAAATTAAGGCTTTACTCTCCTAATTCCACACTGGGATTCCTTATATTGTGGGCACTATGGACAACACAAAGACCAAAACATATAACTCAGACCGAAAACAGAAATTTGAACTCAACATTCAAATTTTTGCTTTATTGGGTATGCATCCAAGGAGCCTTTTAATAACAGTACCTGGAAAATGGTGAATTTAAAGCTGGTCAATATTAGCAATAATTTCTGCCTAAATATTATTAAATACTACCTGATAATGACATTTATTTGATTGCTTACTTTTGATTTAAAATTTAAATCTCTTTTCATAATTACAGGTGCAAGAATGTAAGCTAACCGCTACACAGGGTACGCTGGAGTACAAGGGCTCCGACTATACAATGGCCATGGCCGTAGGAAAGCCTGACTTTAGCGAGACATCCTCAGTGTTTGTTGGACACTACTTACAGGTAAACATTTAAAATAATATGATCGTAGTTTGGTAGTTAAAGCTAAACTTGTACTAGAAAAGGTAAACCTAAGTTTCCTAAGTACGAGACAGAAATTCTCTCATTTATATGTTAGATTATTCTTTATTTTTTGACCTAATTATAAAATGTTTTAATTGTAAAATTACATTAAATTTAAGAACAATATTTGTAAGCAGTATTTCAAAAGAAGACTTAAGATACCATGCACAGGCAATTTCCTTAATGTACATTGATAAATATATTTTCGGAATATTGGTTGCTATTTATATTATATTTGTAAATTCCTTATGGAAATATGTACATTATTTAATTACAGTCTGTGACGAACCGGCTGGCTGCTGGTGCAGAGCTGGTGTACCAGTCCGGGGCGAGGGTGCCTGGGGGAGAGGTGGCCATAGCATCCGCCGCTGCGAGATACACCATGGAGGGTATGCAACTTATAGTTTTGACACGGTAGAACCTGCTATGGTTTGAATCTGAAGGCATTGTCTATTTCTGCCTTATGACAGCAGATTTTTGGCTACTGTGTTCTGGTATAAATGTTGTTATCCATAAAATTAGAGTATTAATTGATGATGACATTGAGAGATGTTCAACATCAGATGGGGTGCATGCTTACTTGCTTTCGGGATAGTGATGACAAAAGTGTTTGATGATTGTTTTCTATTTCAGACTCTGAAGTGTCTGCCACCTTAGGAGCTGCTGGATTCCACTTGTGCTACTTTAAGCAAGCCAGTGAACAGTTACAGGTAATATATTGCAAGTTAATAAATACCATGATAACCATGATTTTTAAGACGTAAATCCACTACACTTAATTTTCTGATTCACTTAACTGGATAAAATATCATTGCAAATGTAAACAGAAGTAATGAATATGCAAATGTAATGTATGCACTCCAAATGTAGAAATAACGGAAAAGGAAGATATGCATATCATCCTGGAAGTACATACATAGTTGCATTTACAAATGTTTTTGGACTGTATTGTCACTATTTTCGTATTACTTAGTCATAAAATTTGTATTTTCTACAACTGTATATACAATATCAGACAATGTAAAATCATAGTATAAATATTTATAACACATTCTTTCTTTCAATTTAATTGTGACACATTAATGCTTTCAATATTTAAATTTGCTGGGCCGAAAAAGTTGAACAATTGTTATTTGAAACAAAACTTTTCAGGTGGTAGCCGAAATAGACACTTCATTTAGAGGCATGGAGTCCGTGGGTACAATTGGCTACCAAGTCACCATACCTAAAGCAGAGCTGGTGTTCAGAGGTAACTTATTCTTGCCTAATCAGTGCCATCAATACAAAGTTATATTTATAGTTTTGGATACATTTGATCATGGCTCCAATAGACGATTGTAGATAAAAATGTTTTGGACAACACATGTGTCTCTACACTTATAACAAATTGAATAATATATCACCCAATGTGACATCAGGTGAAGCTATGATTCTATTATGAATTGATTGTGATTATAACAACTTGTGACTGGCAGACTGCATCAGAAAGGCATAATTCTTGCAGATCATGTAAATAAAACACACACACATACACTTACTCTATCACTGTCATTCTGACTCCTATATTTTTGGTACTACAGGTATGGCGGACTCTAACTGGAATATCGGAGCGGTGTTGGAGAAGAAACTTCAGCCCCTGCCCTTCACGTTTGCCCTCTCAGGCATGGCCAACCAAGCTAAACAGCAGTTCAAGTTTGGCTGCGGGCTGATCATTGGATAAAGAACTAGAAACAAGTGCATTTAGCCAGTGCTGTGGTGATTGTGACAGTGATATCTGTAGTGTTGTAGTCTGATGGTTCAAGAATGGGTGTGGTGGCATTATCTTGTTTGCTGCGGTATGTATTAATGTAATTAGATGCAAGTTGCTAAGTTTATTGCTTGTGTTATGGTTTCAGTTCTGAAATACTGTCTGGTCAAAGATTAATAAATTTAATTTGAGATTCTATAGTCAATTTCCCATGAGACTAATGGGATGAATGATATTGCATTAGATACTATTTACTTTCTATATTTGAAAATTATGCTAATAAAATACTTGCTGAAATACCTAGCATGTCTAAATATAATACAGAAATATTTACTTTGATTCACATGATGTACATATATTATTGCAAGACTAATGCAACAAGTTGTTTGATAATGTTAGTGGAGCAGATTAACCATAACCAAATTTGTCTATATTATCGGCCCCTATACAATTATATTAGGCATTCTAATAAATATATAATTCTAATTATACTCTGTTGGTTATGCATTTAATATTGTGGTCAACACTAGCTTTATCTATTACATTTGATGTTATGACTAGCTGTATATTAGCTATTCGCTTCTATGTTAAATTATGTCAGGCAAAAATTTATATTTCTCATGATGATGTTGTAAAAGTTTTATCTTACTACTGTTGTAATTGTGAAATTATAAATGTTTGTTACCTTCTAAGTCTTTAATAGTAATATTGAACATTACTCTTGCTCCAAAATGTGAAACATTGTTAGATGAATTAGAAAAAGGCATTTCTACAATTTGGAGTAGGCAGAACTTTACAATAAATAGGCAATTTGCTCAATTGCATCCAACAACATAGCTACATGAATAGGTAAGGTTATCAGAATTATGCTGGACTGTCATTTCTAGTCTGGATGACAGAGAAGCAGTCATTTGAAACATGTATGTGTAAAGAATTGATGACCCAGAGAATCCCAGTGCAGGGCTATGAGTGTATTATTGATTATAGGACAAGGTTATATCGGTCTCATACACTACTAAGAATCCTAAGATAGTAAATAAATGCCTGAAAGATATCCAAATAAAGTTATTAATTGTTATTTTTATTGTATACAACAAAAAAAAACTTGAATCTTCTAAATTGTCACTAACTAATTTGCATAACTTATTTATTGATGTGAATATTACTGTACACACAAATTTTGTTACGTTTATTAAATGTATTACTTTTAAATTTAATAGTTCATCAAAATATGAATATATGAAGCAAAAACTTTAATAAGGCTTTTTACTAGAATTACACGGACTGAAGGGTATAATTTGAAATAGTACAAACTATTTCCAAGATTTCTTTCTTCTTGCCATCGCACGTTTGCGCATAGTCAACGACAAAGCAATTATTCTATATGTATAACATATAATATTTTGCAACTTAATAAGATAATAGACGATCTCTAGTTTAATAAATACGTTATGACAGACAGACAAAAAATAAATTGCTTTAATCATAATTCTATGCAACAAGCAAGAAGTTTGTGTCATGTAAATGGCCACTTATGCAGTCGGGAGCTGTGGGGAGTGAAATAAATGGTCGTTAGTTGCAAAACTTCATTTCCCGTTTGCGTGTTCTGAGAGCACGTTCGTCCCTCGTGAGAGTTTGGTAACATCGCAGAAACCCAATTACTATTGGCTACTACCCATCACCTCATTAAAGCCTTATGTCTTAGGCCTTCGGAAAAATACTTGTTTTCCGCAGTGGGGAATGCGATAGAACGTTCATTAAAATAGTTGTAGTACACGTGTGTTTTTTGTGTGGGTCTATAAAAAATGGAGAAAGCAAATGGTTAACATTTTTGCAGCACAGTCACAATAGATTTAATAACTAAAGTGAAACCAAGATTGGGCTGTTACAAATTACTACTATTATCTTGCTATTTTTCTTCTTAACAGAAGCGGCCAGAAGATGCGGCCTTTAGTGATCTTCTACCCTGCTCCCGTCAGCAGTAATTTCTGTTTATAAATAGATGTTTCCGTAAAATATATGTATATACTTACCTACTATAATGATTTAAAACTATTTTAATCAATTACTTTTCAATACTGTAATTCTTATTCGACCGCAATTCTATCCTACTACTAGACGAGTTTCTTCCCACAACTGGAGAAGGTCCGTAATTCTTAAACTTATTCTCAATTCCATTCTAAATTCCCCAGGAGTGGCAGTAGCGTCAAGCGTGTTCACCATCACCGCGATGTCGGTGGACCGGTACCTGGCCATCACGCAGTCACTCCGTCAACCCTGGATGCCGACGAGGCGCGAGGCCTGCGGTCTGTTGGTCGCGCTGTGGCTGGTGGCCCTGGCCATTTTCGCGCCATTATTGGCGGTCGCGGCGGTGGAACGCGTCATGGTGCCACAGTTGACAGGAACGAGGAATGGCTCTGTAAGTATTTGTTTACTAGTCGTTAAATAACTTGTGACGGTCGAAGAACGTTTTGTGGTTCGACTCCGAAGACTACACTATCTATTTCTGTCTTATAACAACATTGTTCTTGATGATGTGTTCTGGATTTAAGGATTTAAAAGAGCTTTAAAATAGGAGTTATATTTTTATTTACATTTGATATCTATCAAATGAATAAATATAAATTTCGCCATACTCCGATTATATTTTGAGTTGTTTATTGATATAGTTAGGAAAATAACATCAGCGTTTTTGTAACGCTTTCACACCTTAACTTCTCAAAAGTCTCTCAACGTACATCACGAAATTTTGTGTGTGCACATGACAGGATTGTTTAGCCATAAAAACATTATTCCCCAGAAAATAAAAATTAAAGGATTGACGAACGAGAAAAGTCGCGGGTCAGAGCTGTATTATACTTACTGGAGATGAGACGAAAATAATCGGAATTCCGATTCCTAAATCACTTGCCACTGACGCAGTGTACACAGTACGATCACGTGCTTAATTAGGCGTTAATTAGGTTGAAAGGCGCAAATAAAGTCTGCTCGTATCTTTATTATTGCGCCCTTCCCTTGTTCTATTTAAGGTCTTAACAGCGAGCGTAGTAAACATACGACTCGCCAGTCTCCAGCTGTTAAATGAAAGTATTCTTAAATTTGAAATACTCTAAAACTTATGCGCACTTGACACTTTAAAGTGACAAGTGTGAAATATTGACCTTAACATTTAAAGTTTTTGGTTTTTGAGCTGATACCTTCTTCTTAAACACAATTCTTGGTGACCAGTGTACTTGTACCTTAATATAATTTATTATATCGTACATAGACATACATCTCTCGAGAAATAACATATAGATAAACATTAGAATAAACATATATCTCTCAAGAAATTATAAACGGCATGTTTAAAAATCCACCGACTAAATTACCTAGGTAGCAGGTTAAATATAAAGTGTAATCTTAATTCTTTTGCCTAAAGCGTTAACGTATTTATAAAATTGAGTAGGCGGTAGTAATCATTCAATTAATATAATTTGTATCTTATTATTTTGTTTAGTTAAATATCTTGTAATTTCTCGTTTTCAATAAGCGAAAAGCCTAAAGACCGTTGATCGAATATTGTAATACGCCTTGAAAATTTGATTTATTAGACGTTTATAATAGTTGCCTGATAACCTCAGGTATAAATTAACGCTGGAAATATTTAGTTAAAGATATTAATAGTTAACGATGAAAATTTGGAATAGCTTTGATAATAAATTATTCTAGTGGAATTTGAAAGCGATTACATACCTCTGAAAATTGTAAGCGATTTGCCGAAATAGATTGTCGAAATATAGAGTACTTTATAGATTGCTTATATAGACTCTCCAACACGAAGAAAAGTTATGGAATCTTCTCTAGACTTTCCGTGGATGTGGGTAGTTATTCTGATCCAGTAACTTTGTATTTTGCCAGTGATTATGTGTTCGTTCCATACAACATACGATAATCGTAGATTGGTTGCAAATGATGTTGAAATGGAAAAACATTCTTTACAATTGATTCTAGGAAGGACTTTAATTTAGTGTTTGACACCGTAAGTAACACAGTAATAATTAAAATAAAGCGGGTTCCTTGTCTGCAACTGTTATTTTCACAAAATAATTAGCAACCGAGGATGGTATATTTCAACAAAAGGGGTTTAATTACTGGCCTTTATTAAAATGTTAATCTTGTTTATTTGCTGTACGCAAAGTTGTTTTAATAAAGAATACCTTATTTGCTCGTCCTGGATAAAGAAATCGTCATGTTGTTAATTCCGGCCCTTAATAATGTCCTATCGCATGTTTTGCTTAAATGTAACCCTCGTCAGATATTAATGTCATACAAACACTTCAACCTTAAGTCATTAGATTGATATAATTTTGTGAGTTCCGTAATGAACGATCACGCAGCGGATAACAGAGTTTTATGAGATATTTTTTTTGTAATTAAGTCTAACTTCGTTGTTATGAATCTTCTGAGCATTATTATTTTTGGTAGGTTAATTAGGTGAAACTAAATGAATTTTGCTTTTCTTCACGTATTTGGTGTGAAACGCTAAGTGATAAGCACTGAATCAGCTTGGCAGGTTATCCTATAAGTAAAATGTAATTTGATGACCCGTATAGCCTATAATTCAAAGGGTTCGATTGAATATTCAGGCATTCCCGAAGCGCTGGGCCATGGGGTTCTTTATACGTAACACAAAAAGAGTTCTACTTCAAAGCCGGCGTTGCATTGTTAATACCTCTGTTGCAAATGACCTCAGGTGGCGGTGATTTTCATATTTTTGCTAATTTTTAATCGATAAAAATACTATTTGTTCTTACATACAACATTCAGCATTCGCGTTATGTAAATATTGAAATTTCTTCCAAATTACTCTTATTTGCTATAATAAAGTGTTATGTCTGCCTGTTGTTTAATTACCATGGAACTTTCCAAAATAGGACGAACCGCAAAAAGTATGTTCACAATGCGTCTGTATGGAGCGGAAACTGATAGCCGGACTCTAGATTTCCTTGCGGGTGAATTTAATAAAGTCAAAGTAGAACTAGAAATAAAAATAGGAAACGATTTTCAATAAACTTATTAAGAGGAACGAAGAGCAGATAACTTAGTAAAGGCAATTTAAAAAACACCAAGTCCATAATAATCGTTTTTGTGAAATAAACTTATGACTACAATTCATTAAAAAGGAATTGGATTAAAGAAAAGATTTTAATTAAAATTGTCTTTCCTTGTTTTTTGTAATGTCATTAGCCATTAAGTAATTAGCTATGTCTATCTTTTGTTCCATTCTTTTCACTGCAATTTAATTAACTGCTTGTTAAGTTGTCACAATACGTAAATTAGCTGAAGGTTTGTAAAAATGTAAATTCTGACAAAATAAGTACAGTTTAGTCATCGCTCTGACAAAGTTAAAATTACTGTTATGTAAAGTTCTATGCGGGTCAGAAATTTTACTTATGAAATCTGTGGGTTCATTATAATAGGGAAGGAAAGTTGAGAAACAATAATCTATATTTATCGTAGAACAAAACTAGTGCAAAGTGGTACTACTGGATAAACTATAAAACTGTTAAATAAGTGAAATGAGTGTAATGATATAGATTCTATTAGTATTTATTATTTAAGAACAACTTAACGCACCCAGTTATGAATATATCAAAGTATTGCGATCAAATTATAGATACATAATACATAATATAATTACAATTGTAATATACGCTTATGTAGGTAAATCTACGAATAAAAAAAACTTTTTCGTGATCACATTTATTAGTTATTTGTATTAGATGGAAGTCGACCTCCAGCTTTTAGTATAATGTTTTTTATTTGTTTAACACAAAGTCTCGTCGCTATTTATTTTGCAACGTTCCGAATGTGTGATTAGTTTCTTTATTTGATTTTTTGCCCTATCTTATTTAATGACTATTGGCCTGTCATACAAAAAAAATCGCAGCAGAAATTCCTAAAATAAAAAGAATGGTCAAGAAGACTCATAGATTGTGCCAGGTATACTTTTTATCGACACATTATTGGTTTATAAAATATGTGGGTAAAATCTTTGGAGGAACGTGACTTTTCAACTAGACTAGTCTATAAAGCAATGAAGAGTCTAAATACTAAGAATACGTGTTTTGTTTAAACAGGTTCCTTGGCTATATCATCATTTTGATAATTCAGTATCAACATAAGCCAAATTTAATTATATATTGCATTATGAACTCACTGTTTAACTCTGTCTAGAGCCGTTTGTTGCATAAATTGTACTAAGTATGATTTATACGATAGAGATCATCAGGTCTAACAAGGCTCTCACGTTCCTAACTAAAGCAAATATTTGCGTCGCGCAAACTTTCCTTTGCTCGTGTATATCTATTACTCGTATGTATGGATGTAATTGTGTATGTTTTAACCCTTTTTAAAACTTTTTAACATTTTCGTTGCTTTTTATGTGAAATTACGGTTTTATGAACACAAAACTCTTTTTCTGTTTGACTACTAAGCAAAGGTTTGTTTTCCTCATAACTAGAAATATGAACGCTTCATTTATCTCTTCATTAAAGTCTAACATGTAAGTTCTACATTCCACGTTTTTGATATAAAAATCGACTAGAAGAGATTCAAGCCAATATTTCAGATAATTAAGTAGATTGTCATATCTTAAGTAAGAGCCTACCTAACACGGCAACCTGCTATGTTAAAAATATGTTATCAAATTTAGAAACTTGGAGGCCCAAGTGTTATAAACACTATAATAATTGTATAAAGTATTGCAACAGTTGGATAGTTTGACAACCGCTTAATAATCTCTAGGGTTGGCACACATATCTTGTACTGTCATAAGTCAGGGCATGACGCAATTACTTGAAATATCATAAACAATCTAGAAGAGCCTTAGAGCTATGCGCACTTCACTACATATTCTCAATTTTATCTCTATATAAGTAAATACGCATATACATTATATATATTGATTTGACATAATTACTCAATGATTAAATGAGAAACTTGCAGTTTATATGTGTGCGTAAACCAATAAATTTAATTATCTGCAGACATCATACTCAAATATAATAATCAAAATTGAAATAAATATTCTTTGGAAAATACTCGTAATTTCATAACATTACAATCGCGATCCCACGAAACCGGATATATAAAATTTATTACAAAGAGTCTTTAAGAGGACATCCTCGGAATTAAATTGATTCCGGGAATTAATTTTATCGCCAGAATTTTTTGCTGTCTGATGGTCAACCACAAATGACTTTTATAATTAAATATTTTTTTATCTAGCGTGTCGTAATGTCATTTGTTATTTTATTTTATCGTATACTGTTCACATCTATTACTAAAATTATTTTAATGCTAATTTACATGTAGGTTCAAGATTTTTCGGGACAGTGAAAACGACTTTGAGACGAACTTGTGTTTGAAAATGTAATTACATTGGACCGTAGCGTTGCTACGTTGTAGCGATCAGGCTACGACGGAGCTACGCCGTAGACCTAGAATCAAAGAAAATACATAGCGGTATATACATATTTTTTGTAGGTAATTTACACAATCGGTTTAAAGATTACTTATTTCTCATAAGACATAGGTACATTGTCACGTATAATGGGAATCTTAAGTATTAAGTATTTAAAACAAAAAAATCATTCGACAAATAATTCAGTTCGGTATAGATCAAATTCTCTGCGTAGAAAAATAAGTTTCTCATATGTACATGGGAGATGATCCATAAGCAATAGTAACAAGTATTATTAGATTTTGATTTAACCGCAGAAAGGAATTTATTTTTATTTCCATCATTGTAATACAAGATGAAAATATAAGTTCGTATTGATTCCTATTCCTATAACGTCCTTACTTTGATCTTGCGTTAACGAATAGGACCGTCCTTTCCGCCCTTTTTGCTTGAAATCCCTTTTATAGTCGGTGCTCATGTTGTATACATATAAGCTTGTAGCATTTGGACGTTTGTGGTTTAATCGGCTAAGTTTCGAGAATCGAATAAATACGAGTATATCGGTTTTCTGAAAAAAGGATTTTTATTGGACCAGAAAATTGCTTTTATATTATTTTTAATTCAAACTTCTTGTATATGAAAAATTGTAAATAACGGTTTTTTATGATTATGAGGTAGTAAACGAGCAAACAGTCCACCTGATGGTACGTAGTCACTGCCACATAGCATCGAAGTTATTTCTTAGTAAACTACAAATGCGTTGCTACCCCTGAGGACTAAGTTGCAACACCTTGGTTGAGTATGTTTCCCTGACCACACCCTTCAAACCAGAACACAGCAGCACAAACACTGCTGTTATAAGGGAACAATTAATGTAGCGGTGGTGCCTCCGGAGGCAAACCGTAGATGGTTCTACCACCTTCAATTCATACAAGTTGAAATGAGAAAATTAATATAATAATAACTTTATACGCACAGTACTGTGTGATGTATATAGTAGGTACATAGTGTATATTTGTCTATACATAATACACATTTCACATTCATAGCCCACTAGGATTCCCTGTGTCATCGGTGCCATGACACACAAAGTCAACGACGAAATTTTAACTTATGATCCAAATTTCTGTCTCACTGGGAATCGAATTCAGGACCCTAAGAATGGCAAACCGGCATGGTGACCATTGCGCCATACGGGTCATCAAAAGTCTATGTATTCAAAGTTGTCAAACTGCGCCTACGGAGTGGATGCGACAGCGGAAGCAAAATTCCGGAACTTTGGGAATGGTATTCATAGTTGTCCAAATACTGTGTCATATTATGCCGGGGGTATGAGCAAGATGAATAAATTTGATTGTTCCACGGTATCCAGATAACTTTCTCAATACTTTATTACCGCTGCAGCAATTTCTGCCTTATAACAGCAGTTCTTGCCGCTCTTAATTGAGGCGTTACAACAGTCCTCAAGGCAACTGGGGTCGATCTAAGAAAGAACTACGATCCTGTCTTGGCTCAAAGAGGTCCATTAGCGGCATTGACTACTTACCATCAGGTATAATGCATGCTCGTCTGCTACCTTAATGCTATAAAAGTTCCTGTCACAGTCACTGCTTTATTTGTGTCAGCTATACGTAATAAAATAACCTCAACAGATACAATATACATCGCAAAAGTGAATCACAAAAACATTACAAAACAAAATGTTTTTAACAAAAATAAATACAACAAGCGATTTTCTTTCAGTTATATCGGAATAAAATTGAAATTGATAGCCTCACTATCGATCAAATTCTTTCAGGCGATTTATCATTTATTTATTTCAGAAAGAGCCTAAGTTATATTCTGTATGGATGTATGAATAATAACTGTTCTAAATGAAAAGCAACTTGCAGTAAACATATACATCGTAAATCGTTTTTATACTACAATAAAGGTTAACATCAAGATACTGATTTTATAATCATGAAAATGTATACAAATTATGTTAGAGCCAGTCCGACTAAGCTTGGACATAAAACTTATATACATATAGTACACAAATAGTGCCTAATTTATAATGTAAACCCTTAACTTCTCTGTGACACTCATAGTTATATCTACTAATAGAAAAGAGCAAACCATAAAGAGTCATTTCAAGAATTCTTTTTTTCTTTGGCATGTCCATAAATTTATTTAAGCTGAAGCTTCAATAAAAAAACCTACCAATAATGTTAGTACCTTTCTCAAAATCTATATAAGTATATATATATGGATTATTTAAATAGCATATAAGGAGACGAATAAAAGAGGATACTCAGATATATTAATGAAATCCAACATTCCAATGTATTAAAGATGAGTCATTGAACGAATTGCGCGTAAGCGGATATCTCAATAAGTATTCAACATAATTATTTAGGCATTCAATCTTCGTTCATTTTAAAAGATACCCTTAATTAGCCTTAAAATTTTCGTCCTTTTATTGTGTGACCTTTATTCGCGAACGATGTTTTTTTTTATATAAGTAATCATTCTATTTTTTCACGCAGCTTGGATGTTTCGAAAAAAATTATACATATTAGAAATAATTATCATTAACTATCACGTCGCGTCGTAAGCTATGCATGAGGTTATTTTTTTTTAATTAAAGTAGTAATTAAAGTATCTAACATGAAATGCCTTAAAAGTATTTGCTTGCATGTGTTCATGTGCTTGCTTAATTGAGTGCTTGTTTGCGTGGGTGCGTGCATGTGTGCGTGTGTGAGTGTATAAAGCCGTGCACTTGGCGTAAGTAAACGAAAACCTCTTTTGACAATTGCGAAAAAATACCGTTATTAATGAATTTATTTGGTGGCACAATTGCCACGTGTACGTGTGAATTAGTGATAATTGACTTAAGTGAAGCTTAGACTGAGAATTGTTTATATTAGTTAGAAAATTGAATAATCCATCTAGAATAGTTCATCACACAAATATCATTAAAAATCTTCGCCACTTCAGCAATATTCGTATGCTTCACGTGAAATATTAAGAAAAATAAAAGTTTTCTAATATCAAGCAATTCCATTTATCAATCCATAAAAGCGAAAGGGTCTATTATTTATTATCTGCGAAAACTTTTGTTTGGAATAATCTCTTTCGTGTGTTCTGAGGCTTACCCGAATAAATCGTACCCAACATTATCGGGTTGTTAACTATTTATCCGTATATATTTCGTATAAATTACTACTTATAAAATAGTACATCTTTACTTTTTACAACGATGACTTCCTATACAAAAATGAGTATGCTTGATTTTTTTTCTAATTAAAAGGCAAATAAAAATACTGGATACAAATACTACTTACATAAGTAATGCTCAAATTAAGAGCACTTAAAATAATACTCTTTTTTTAAGAAAACCAGTCATGAGCCTAAGCCTAAGTCTTACTAGTAAGCTATAAGTGTTAAGTTCAGAAGTAAAAATAATCATTAATTCATCCTTAACAAAGTAATTTATTCTACCAATAAAATATTCTATACGAGAACTGTGATGAAAATGATAAAACATTTATTATAAAAATTTGAAGGCTGAGGTGACGTTTGGTATTAATAAAAACATATTAACAAAAATAGTACCTCCGTCAAATTATACGAAAACACATAACGGAGAATGTAGTGAGATACGTAGGGTCAACTCTCTCGTCAGTCCATATTATATTAAAAAAGTTGCGGGAATTCATAAAAAATTGTGACGAATGAGGGCAGACTCACAATATATAATATGGTGTACCGTATAACTGTTTGCTCTTATATTAGATCCCCGCTTTCAATAATTTTGTCGTTGTATTAACGTTACGTGATCCGAATTTAATGAAACCATACACAATTTTCAAAAGTTTACTACTAATATTGACTTGTATGCTGTAATTAAACTGTCACCTTTTTCTCTCATGCAAATCCTGACTAGCTTATACTTACATTATAAATGCGCAAAAAACTTCATTTTGTGCCGTTAAAAAGAGATTGAATTTTTAATTTTATTGGTAGTCTGTTTGATTTGTTTTATAGTGGTTGAATTATTTTTTTACTCTTTTACTTGAGTAGCTAATAAAGAGCAGATCATATTTATAATTTGCTCTTTGAATTTAGATAGCCCATAGGTAAGGTCATTCTCCCTTTTTTCTTTTATTACGCGTTGTAACATACTTACTAGGCGATGTTTTATAAGTTTGTTCCGTGTTTTAGCGTCAGGATTTTATCCTTATATATTACAAAAACAAAGCTGTCTGTATGTATGTTCGCGTTTTTCTCAAAATTTACTGAACGGATTTTTGTACACTTTTTACTAAAAGTGCGATTGTTAAGAAAGGTTAAGGTCAATATTGCATAACGGCTTTATGTAGATTAACTTAAATATAACCATTACTGTTGAAGAGGTCGCCTGGTTGTAAACAATTTCGCCTGCTGGGAGCTTCACTCGCGTGCGCCGCTTAAACCAAAGAGACACACAAAAGTAATCTACTAGAGAATTGTAGATCTACAAAAGTACTACAAATCGGACGGATTTACGCGGGAAACATTTTTTGACACACTATTTTCCACGCGGGCGAAGCCGTGGGTATAGCTAGTCTAACTAACATTACAAAGATTTGATTTTTTGTTTGTTTTTTTAATCGAATAAGCTCCGAAACTACTGGACCGATTTGATTTTTTTTTTTACCATTGGAATCTTACATTATCCCTGATGAACATAGGCTATATTTAATAAAACAAAAATAAAAGGAAACGTGTGAAAATTTCAATAATATAACCCGATGTGTAAAAAAACTACTAAAAACTTGTTATATTGCTTACACTGTAGAAATTATAGACAACTAGCTGACTCTGCTCACTTCGTTTCATCTCAGAATCAACTAACTTTTGATAACGTTTATACTCATATTTGCGATACGCGAATAAAATGCGTAAACGTTTCCTTTATGACATTAAAATTGGCAATGAATCCTTGTACTTTATGACAATGAAGGTGATTTTGAAGGTGGTAGAACCTTTTACGGTTCGACTCCGGAGGCACGACCGCCACACCTATTTCTGCCTTATAACAGCAGTGTTCGTGCTGCTGTGTTCTGGTTTGAAGGG
>DWTF01000136.1:0-15330 GCA_018250225.1 Udranomia kikkawai
GCCTATTCATTACAACCAAACAAACAAACAAACAAACAAAGTTTTCCTCTTTATAATATTAGTATAGAAGTATAGACAACGGCTCACTTTACTAGAATAAGAGTGAGGATTTTTTATTCAAACGTTACATTACCTACATAAAAAATTAATATGTAGTCATAAATAAAATTATATCTTCTCAATCAGAATGTTTAATATACAAAGCTAAGCACGTCGGTATTTTCAAGACTGTACGTAGGTATGGTTTTAGATTTGTAAACAATTGATTTCAATGGATATACGATTAACTCTTTACAGCCGGCACAATTGTAATAAATGTATGGAATGAATGAATGGATGTAGAATAATATTAAAACAAAATTATCATTCATTTAAACGAGTATACGTTTCGAAGTCTTTGTTGCAGAGCGCTGTTATTAATTCAAATTCCACTTGCTTTTGAAGTAAATTAGTACAACGTGGGGAGTGGAATGAAAATATTACTGAAATGTGTTGTGCTCCAGTAAGTAGAGCGCATTTGGACGAAGCTCATAACACAAGAGCGAAGTTATACCGAATACCTGTCTAGACGGAGTCTAGACTGCTGTCTAGACGTTATCAGCATTTTACAGATTTTATACCAAACCCTTACAACTGAATTTTACATTGGATAATTATACTTAATCAGTTATAAAAATAGCGCCAGTCTGAGGGCACGTTAGGTGGTCCATACGGGTACATTAATACAAGGATAACGGTGGCTACGCATTCTCGGGATATTTGCGTCATTTTTGTAGGCGGTGTATTTGAAAATACGTGTTGCCGAGTAGTGACGTAAGCTCTACGTGTGGGAAAGACCCGTGTCCAAGCAATGGAACATTAAAAGGTTCGATCCTAAGAAAACAACCCCAGGGGACTTAATCCCTTGGATTTAAGTCTAAGGACAAATGATGTAGGTGAACCTAGCCTACATACGAAATCAATTGTTTTATTCTTATATCTGTTTTGGTTTTAGCAATTTTAAAAAGTAGTTATTTATTAGTAATATCATTCTTTGGAAGTGTAAGATTAAATTTCAGTTAAAAATTACCTTTACGAGAAAAAAGTTTAATGCCACAGAAACTACGTGTCGACGAGAGTGAAACAAAAAAGGCTTCATCGAAACAAAAAAGTCGAATCAAATGGTCAATTCTACTATTCGAGTTGATTACATTACTATTCCAGGTAAGTGGGTACGATTTGTTATGTAATCGTTCGCCCATCAGCGTAACCACAGCTGCTGGCACCGCGATTATGTTTATGTAATGGCCTAAGTCCATTACTTAGGCAAAGAAATGGCGAAGGAATGTACGAGAACGTGAGGGCGCAAAAGACAAATTGAAACTGACATCAGCGTATTTCTATGTAGTTATTTTTCCATTATTTCAATTTATTTTAAAAAGTAGGTCCTCATTTGTGTTGGATATGAGCAGAATTGTAAAAAACATTTGCGTATTTTCCAAACAACGTAATTACGTCCCACGCTGCGAGATCTACAGGTCTATCCAGTCGGGGTTGTTTCGTTCAACGGCCGGGAGGTCTTCGGTGTCAAGCGGGGTCGTGGACTTACTGGGACGAGGAGAGTTGGGTGAGCAGCTCAACGACATGAGGACGAGGGCCGCGTTGCACTCGTTCATCTGATCGTCCCTCTCGGCGTAGCCCAGGTCGCAGGAACTGCTCGGGCCCCGTTTGCGGGATCTGTAAACGACACATTCAGTTGTAATAAGGGCATATTGAGTTATAATAAGAATTTTAGGCATGATTAAAGTTCACTTCGGTATTAATTTTAGGATAATTTAGGATTCATACGTCAAAGTTTAACTTTGCTGGTATGAAAATATCGTATCGTCTGAGTTACAATTTATAGGTCATATATTTCTCATTTCTCATATTTTTAATGATGGTGCAAATACTTCTTACTTTGTATAAAGTACAAGAAAATATTATGTAAATATGCAAACGTTTGTAGTTTGTAGAAAAGGTGATTTTTATAACCGCTCTATTTACTGGCACGTCGTATTTAAAAATCAATAATCGAGCCATTACCATTCCAAGAATGTGCAATATTCAGTTCGCGGTATAAGGAGTATGTAGATATGTATGAGGTATTTTAATGACTTTCTTTTTTTAGTTTGCAATGATTTTATTGTCATTTGCAATAATCGATTATGTACCAACTATTAAGCATTTTGTTAAATTATGAATCAATTATGTGTCCTATTAAAATCCATTCTATATGTACAATATTCCTAAAAGCCTCGCTTGTCCCTACGATTGATACAAAAAGAATCGACTGTACCATTTCACCTACTTCGACCTAGCGGCCCGTAGCCTAGCTAGGGTCGTTCGAAGCGGGGTGGAGGAACGGAGCCGTCTGTTACGCAAGTGCGAGCTCCAGACCAGAGATATTTGGCTAAGTTGCGTAAGGACGGGCCCGTGATCCCGCGTCTGGCCGATCACCCCGCAGTTCATTAAACAACAGTTCATTCGTCTCTGACTCACTCGAGGTCAATATATACACGTAGCTTTTTAATTTACTGACACCACTTTAAAACTTGATTTACTATGCCAGGTACTGCAGAACGTACGTGTACGATCAATGTTATTGAAGCGTGTAGCGTTATCACCAACGTGAATTGATTCTTGTTAATTTCACGTTTTTCACCGATAAGCACAATCAACAGGCACTGACGTAATGGTCACTCTATTGATGAAAACATAATATGCGTGCTGGCACGGATAACGGAAATCATACACTGTTTTTGTTGTACACGTGAATTAATAGTACATTTGAACAAATATGACGCAAATGCTATTCAAAACCGACAACAGTATGTAAACACAGGTGACGCGGAATACGTAATTGACGACATTCGTATCAGATTTTACTCGTAGGTGGTTATTTAATTGCGGTTAACTTATATCAATAAATGCCTCTTATTATCGATAATTAACGCGTTGTAATTCTAAAACTTGATTGACTTATACTGTTTCACTTTTTATGGCTAGCTCAATATAGAATAACAATTTAATAACTCGCACGTAAATACTGTCACAGTGATAAATATATGTATTAGTATTTAAGCTTCAATGATGATAAGCAATTGCGACGGACTATATTTAATTTTGTAAGACTGATATTTATGCATACTTTGTATTGTTAAGTCATTAGAATACTAAAAATAACATATCGTTCATTTGACCTGCGCGTTTCACCCCCATGACCTTTCCTCCTCTGAAAGGTTGTATAGGATATTGTATGGTCATATTCACAACTGTGAACTTCAACAACTATAGGTTGACTCTATAATATGAACTATAGATGTTTCGGTCCAAAGACAGGTTTTCGTAGAAAAGCAATATTCAATTAATAGATTTAATAAAATAGTAAATGTTGAGATTGAATGCTAATGTAGGTTGTAAGGAAAACTCAATTAGGAGTTCATGATCCCTAGCTGTGCACTGTCGAAAGTTCTGGAGGTTAACGGTATATGTCCTCCGCTAGGCATCGGCCTGCGGGGACGTTGACTCGCTGGGATTCACTGACCGGGGTTATTGGGTACCTTGTCTATCCAATTCCAAATCATTTTTACAATACCAGTTATCAGGCGATCAGGCCTCTTTGCCGCTTGTCTCGACTGGTTTCGATTTTATTGATTCGGTTTATCGACTTATCATTTCCGTCAAACATTAAATGAAGCTTACTGTAAATATTTGGCACTTAATCAGGGAATTTAGTTAAAAAATAACGATTTAAATATGTTACGATATATCGACTCCAACAGCCAAAATATTTAATTAGATTTCTCGGCAACAATTTAAACTGATACTATTATCCGCATCGTAAAACAAATGTGGTAGCGTTAACAGCAAAACTTCGTGAAGGTAGTTAGTGCCTATGCGAAAATTCTCCAATGTCGGGCACGCACCCCAGCTAGCTACAAGGTGTGTTCACCCCACACGCGACCTTCTGCAGGTCGATTCGAAACAGATAATTGTAGGTCACACTACGTCGAGCCGGCCGAGTGTTTCGCGGGTTCAATGTGACAATAACTTTCAGTAATGTCAGTATTTTTACTTCACCTCACGTGTCTAAACGAATTAGCCACTGAGTTGAGTGTTTTGTGCTGAGATTTAAATTAGCAGTTGTTTTAATTGCTCGTCCTTTCCTTCTGTTTTAAGGATTCCGTAATTGGATTTTTTTTCTTATTTTAAATACTTTTAAACGATTGTTTTAATGGTTTCAATGCTATAAGGGCTTTGATTTTATGCATTTGGTACACTAATATCATTTTTATTGTCGTGCTATATAGTATTGCAGGTTTTTTTTATATTTCTTAAAATATAATTTATTTCTTATTGTCTTCTGGCGTCAGTTAATTACGTGCTCAAATAAATAGATGCTATGTATAGCACGGTAAATCACGGTTTATTATGATAAACCTTCGTGACCACTGTTCTAAGGTTCATAAGTCAAAAAGGTATGGTTTAGGGCAAATGCGCATATTGAACATTTTTGTAAACCTTATATAACTATCATAATCTGTTTTGTAGATCATCTGTATGTTGGTAGGAGTCACACTATCTAATCTGTTTAAATGTATAAATATAGAATGTCAATGGTTGTGATCAACGAGCGTACGCAGCGTTACGCACCGTGACTCTATTGTTTTTTGTTAAAAATCAGTATGACATCAAATAACGTAACTTACGTTGATATTTAATTTGCGATAGTCCTGTCTGAACTACGTAGTTATTTATTTAGCTCATGATAAGCGTTGGGTAATGTGTTACCTACCTACCTGAGATAAACGTTACCAACGGTTAAATAAATCTACGAGATTGGAACTAGGTACTGAGTATCAAGAGTCAAGATAAGAAGTGTTACGTAAGTAGTAAGTACGTCTGAGATACGGAAAATTGATTGTAAAAGCATGTACTGCACTTCAATGTCCGAGTACGCATTATTGATTTTAGTTATTTCTTTCGTAGCAAGACCAAAGGGCGAGGTTGTACTGTAACGAAGAGCGTAGTTGAATGCCAATGTCGTTTGGTTCACGTGGCTTCAGAGTTCGACCATATTTTCGTATGCGTGAACGTTAAGACATTTTCATGGCCCTTCTAATCAGTAGAAATATGACGCTGTAGGAAGTTAGAGCGATATTTACTCAGTTTTTTCTTTATATATGACGTAACGTTACGCTAAGGTTAGTACTTTTAGATCGATATATTAAAAATCCTACAAGTTTAAATGCAAGATAGGCAATTATAGCTGAATGATTCCTATCTATCTCTGACCTATACATTTAATGATCTCTACTGTCATTGGTCATCTAGGCATAAAGGAATCGTTGTGATTTTATAAAACAAGTCTTACTTGTCGTCCACAGGTAACCTTTGTAATATGCTGACATTTAAAAAAATATTTAAATTGACATTGTAACTATTCGGACCTAATATGCAGCTTATAATAAAATAAACTTTTATTCCAACTGAAACCTGTTGATTTCAGAATTTACATGAATTTCCTTATATAAAGCATTCTTTTCCATTTTTCGATATCTATACGGATAGCGGTTGTTAAGTTTTATTGACAAATAGGGCCTGGCAACACAACCTGGTGACGTGTATTCCAGACCTTTGATAGGCGAATGACTGCCCACCAGTGTGCCATAAAAGGATCGATACTTTATTTTTGTCCTAACAATACGTATGTATAATATGACAAATGTATTGAATTGAAAAGAATGAAATAAATGGTTTATGACATTGTTAGCTTGCAATGTCCGTGGATCACACCATACTTCACGACCACGTCCTTTGTGAGCGTATAACGTTATACACACGTTATAATACATATTGCTTAATGAACCGGTTGAAAAGATTTTGCAATATGATTTAATTCGCTCCACGGCCACATACAGCAGCTGAGCACACGCCGGCCGCCCGCGCGTAGTATAGTATAGTCTACCGGTACATAAGTGTAATCTATAGTATAGTCGTAACATTGAGCGCGACCTTGCCGCTTGTTGCCGTGCGACTTCTCCACCTCGTATTAAACTATTGTGTCAAATATTTCCTACTTTAAATTATGTAGTAGTTTGAAATAATGTATGTGTAAGTTAGTATGTGTGTGCGTTGTATAAAGCTATCGAAATTCATGCCATATACATTGCAGTTAGCGGTTGCTAGTTAATTCAAAAAATGACAGATACCCATAGAGCCCGTATGCAATCTGTCAATGTCCTGGCATTAAAATATGTGTTGAAATGTAGACACTTTTTGAAATATATAGATTACACCGATAATGCTAGAATGCGGCCAATATCTGGAAATGTACTTCGAGTTAAAATTTACGTGATTTACGTACGTACATTATATCATAACGCGTGCAACAAGCGTTGTTTCTTTTTCTATTTAGTCAGAAAATCACAGAAGCGGACTATAGGCTCAATGGTTATTCCTAAAAATGTTAGAATGTATGTCACAATGCGAATATGGCTAAATGACGTAGCATTTCGTAGAAACAATCGATATATTCCTCTAATGTTAGTAATGCTATTTTGAAGTGCCACAATGAATCATTGTAACGCAAAACCTAATGCCGACGATGCTCCTTGATCAAATGAAAGCAAATAAATACGAGTATATCAATCACTTGTTTTAACGTTAAAATATTTGTTTTTCTTCTCATAAGTAATAAATAAAAGTCAACAACAATGAAATTTTGACTAAATAAAATGTGTGAAAAATTTATCTAAGTTCAAAAATATTTCTTAATTTACTGCAATAAATTTATAAAAATGCATATAGAGATAACAATGGACTATAAATGTTGCCATTACCTACCTATCACCCTTTTATCTAAAAGTTTGACATTTATATGCGATTTCAGCTCCGACAGTACCAGTTGACCATAAATACGCGTAGGTTTGTAGTCTATGTGTCTATCATACGGCTGAAATAATTAAAATTTATCGTTTAGATTATCCGAGAGTAGTCGCTCAGTGAGCAAGTAACATTTGGCAGGCAGTTGGCGTAGGTCGGGGCATTTTAATGGATATAAAAAGTGCGATTGAGCTAGCACGACTCTACCGCTCTACCAGGCTCCGCTCTCAGGGTGACCTCATCGGTTCTCCTGCTACGTTTTTTATCGCAACTTTTGTTGTTCGTTTCATGTACAAAGCCATTTTTTAGTGACGTTAAAAAATTGAAGTTTACATTTTATATTTATTTTCACAACTAAGAAGTAACGATTGCCAAATAGACGTCCTTACAATAATAGTTATGCAAATAATTACGGATTTAGGACAGGCATCATTGTTTAGATAACATTTTTGTACCTTCTTGTACCCACTTGTTTTGGTACAAATTAAAGCTATGTGTTGCTAAATTTGATTAAAGATATAACTATTAATAACTGGTTACTGCATGAATAATAAGAAAAAGATGATTGAGAAAATATACGTTCGAAATCTTTTATGTGCATTGTTTCTTTGTTTTGTAAAAGGATTTGTACCAAGCGCACTTTACGAACAAATCATATTTTTTGTAAAACACAGGTACTTAATGACAAACGTTTCTTTTTTTATGTCTGCAATTAGCCGTGCTGCAACGCTGCGCCGATCTCTTTTTATGACTAGCAGGTTCGGAGAATTCCGCCGTAAAATATTGAGTTCTTTGCAAAAGTATAATTACCTCTACACCCGAGGAGTTTTTGTTCCCGTGATCGGTGGAATAACCTCAAGATAGGTCGATCGAAAGTCAACGCGGCTTCAAACGAGGAATCGTGTGCAACTCATTGTTGCGTGCGTCATTTTCGAAGAAACGATAATAAGTGGTCGGCTGAAATTGTTTGAGTCGACGTCATCAAGCGAAGTGATTTTGTGCTGTGACGAACTTTGCATAATATTGAATACGCTTATTTGTGTAACACTTTCTCTAGACGAAGGCGGCATACCTGCACCTGCCAAATGAGCTAACGGGCCTTAACAGTACCAACGAAAGCAAACGTGTATTCAACGAGAAAGTGGCTCCCCACCGCCGGTGGACCGCGTTCCTTCTCTTTGGTGTTGCGCAAATGTGCAAAATGTCAATGAAATATTTCTTCTCACACTTAAAGAATGTATGTAGCATAAATTGTCGAGTTCGTTGCGCTTTTGTCATATGTAGGTATAAGTATATTTATCTCGTTATATATAGCCTATTGTAGTTTCTTATAAAAGAATAATTAGTTATGCACCTGTTAAATGAACAATTTATTTTTTATTGCCAATTGTACAATGAATAAAATATACATAAATAAGTAGCTACGCAAAACTCGTATTGTTTTCTAGGCCATAACAATTAATAAAATATGATAAAAAATAACTTTAATAATTATTATTTCACGAATATTCCGACAAATTAACAACCAAATAAGCATTGCAATCTTTCTTTACTGCTAGTAGCTACTTTATACGTTTAGTTTTTACGTCAAGGTTTTCTTTGTTTACTATCCGTGGTTTTAAGAATTTTGGTCTCATTCTCAAAGACATACAAGGGAACTCTAGCAAGGTCGATTTCGCTCATAATTATTTATGACGCGTTTTGACGACGGTGGCACTGTCAGTACGAATTCCACAGTAGGAGCTCTAATAGGTTGGTATGTGGCGATCAGTGTCAATAGCCTGTGCCACTCAAATATCTCATTAGCATACAACAGTCTGTAATGTATGAGGATACCATTTTCAACATTGAAAGTGGCTACACAAATTCCTTACAGACGTGGCATGATAGATGTAACTACGTACAATCATTTGATGATTTTAAACAGATAATCTTTAGGTAGAACGTGAATATTATTTTATAAAATATCAGCCGTGGATTTAAACATGCAAATGCAAAGCTAGAGTTGAAAGGAGAGATAAACCGTTGCAATGCGCAGTGTTGCGACATCAAAATGCGGGCTGTACCACCGCCCTACTGCCCGACTGAGAAAGTACCTGAGGACATAGAAGCAGAATGCCAACACTATGAAGTTGTATTCGTCCAGCATTCGTATTTAATTATAGATGGCATTTAAATATTTTAAATTTAAATAATCACTTCACAGCTTGGATTATAATTTGTGAATACCTTATAAAAATAAAAATCTAATTGTGAATGTACTATGTACAATGTAATTGGTAAATATTTGACGTTCCCATATGGTATTTGCTCGTTTCGCTGTATGCAGCACTTTTCTAGCGTGCCGTTCCATTTTTAAACTGGGTCACTATGTCATGGCGGCCGCACAAGTACCGGGCGAAGGCGGCGCCATCTTTGAATTTTGTTGATTCATGTCATAGGCGTATTTGGCGCAACTTTTCATTGTAACATCATCTACAGATATTTAATTGTTTATATTATAATTAAAATATGTTAGTTTAAAATCATTGTTCATCTTTTATATAAATTATTGTAATACTTTTAACATTACCGTTGACGTTTCAAAGTGCTTGAATTTGTAGTTTTTTTGTGGTTTGTGGTTTTTTTATGTTACACATAGGTCTAATATGAGAAAGCTTTAAAATGTTACAACAAAGATCGTATCTTCGTTGAACTAGAATTGTAAGAAAAGACTATAATAGGCTACAGATGTAAGTTATCAAAAAGAGAAGTACTGGTTCTTGCTGAGCACAACAATCGAGTCAGTTACGTGTCGTGTCGGTGGTCCGTCGTATCAAAGAAAATGAAACTTAGTAAGCTTTCACTTTACCATGGCCCAGTAACGTGATTGCGAAATTTCTTCCGATCACGAATTTACTATGTTAGTTAAAAAAAAATGCAACTACTAAACTTCCTAAACTTTTGTCTATGACCCATTTGCAGTAATTAATTAACACGCATATCAGTTTTGAACGCATAAATACATAAATTATGGAATTAAAAGGGATATTCATTAATATCTTCAACAATAATTTTAGAGTTATAGCATTATTACAATTCTAGCGAATCCCACAGTTACTCGGATTTAGTTGGGAATTTTCTATACAAAAATTAAATCTCTATATGCAAATGCTCCTCATTTCTAAAATTCCACTTAGAAAGGGTATTATTATATGTACATCTACTACTTCTCTTTACAATACGATTAAATATCGTATTGTTCTTTTATACCTTTAGCCACAATAGAGGTAATCTCTACGGAGATTGTTGAATATTCGTGAGTAAATCCGGCAGATAATTCCTTGTGCGTTTGTTTCGGCAATGTTGTGAAATTTGGACCGAGAGTAGAGGTCTCACCTCTCACCGCAAGCATAATGAAAAGTGAAACTGCTGCGCTGAGCGTCACGTCGGCCATTTAATGTTATTTGTTCCGGTTACAATTTAGTACACTATAAAATTGCAGGCTCTATGTATTAAGATGTAAAAAGATTTCTACATTATAATTTTTGCGAACTGAAAGCAGCCTGAACATTTTTAACGATTGTTGTGTTATTATAGTTATATTTGAGAATACATTCAGTGCCAATTCGTCGTGGTAGTTTGATGCTTTACTTTCATTAAAACTTCATTAACTAGCAATTTAAAATGGTCGTCTAAAACGTCGAATTTTTTAATCATCAGTTGTTGCATTGTCTGTCCCTCTCTGAGGCCCAGTAGAGGAGGGGAGTGCGGGAGGCAGCTACAGAATGTAGGCAAGTGTGACAAGGACACGCCCGTACTCCGTGCTAACACTTCCATCCAGTTTCTAACGTGTTCGGTGCTGATTTCGCAACGCTCGCCCGCGCCCGGCTCCACTCCACCGATGCACGTTCGTGAGCGATTACACCCACAAGGCAATCTACCACAATACACTCTAGCACGTACAAAATGTTGTACCCACGACGATGCGAGGTCACCCGATACGCTGATTGACAACCGATGCACATATACATAAATTAAGGGATTAACAGATTGCCTCCATCGACTGACTGTCAGGAATGTACTAAGGAGGTCGCGAAATAGATAAGGGAGTTATTACAAGGCCGATTTGTTTGCATTAGAAATGTGCTGGCCTTCCTTGCTGCTGGCGAGGCAAGCTGGTAATTCAAGGCGAAATTAAGTCAATATTTGCTAATTTAGCTGCCCGATCTCGAATTAGATTATAGTTGACAGAATCGTGATCAAGCATCTATGATAGCTACTGATACGCTTCACTAACTGTATTATGCATGGGCTTGAATAATATTAGAATTATCAGATAGAGACAGTGTATTTTGATTTATAATTGAACAACTTGCTTAAAATACTCGTACATCTTATTTCGTTCGCATATCCTATTCGCTTCAGTGAAGTTTCCATTCTCAAGGTTTTGTATTTTCCGAGAGTTACCGATCCAAGTGTTTCATTGCTTAGTACAGTATTATACCGTCTGTAGCGGGGATTGACTAATGAACTAAATTTGGCACAAGCTTATCCCAAGCAATTGTTACCGGAAGGTGATGTAATGCGATATATTTATACGTGTCTACTCACCCTTGCATGTGATGCGCTGGCACCTCGATGGTGGCGGAGGCTCGGCGGCGGTCGCCGGCCATGTCAGCAAGTCTTGCGAAATCAGTATCCACATCGGCTAACCTCGCCGACTTGCGTGACTCTAGCAGCCTTATTTCGTCAAGTCTCTTTGTTAGCTCTATCGGAACCTGGAACAAGGAAACATTTTCTTATATCAGGTGATCCTTGATTGTAATTTCATTTTGCGGATAACTTGACTTTATGAAACATAAGGTTACGACTAATAAAACTAGTTTTTCTTGTTTAGTAGTCGACACTAGATGTAGTCGATGTCTGGTATGTGAAAGTTAATTGTAATGACGTCATACAAGCATGCACAAAGGTACAGGAGCAACAGTGGGTGTGTGAGATCAATATGGCCGACCTTCGCGCGGTCCGTGGTCGGACATGACGTCATGACCTAGCGCAGCCGGAATTGGAGCGAGCTCAGAGATGCGTTCCGTGTCACAAACTCCGTTCCTATGCGTTGCTAAATTACCAGCCATGCATACTGTTTTCTGTGGATAAATATTTCTCAGGTGTAAAATTCCAACGGCTTTAAATTACTAATAGTGGCTTTTGTTGTGAGGTAAACTTGCGTGTTTCCTGCATGTGTACGCACTTATCTAGTAGATTTAATCGTGACGTAAGCCGTAATAACAAAACTTTCAGCTATGGACTCGTCCAGCCGTGAAAATAATATTATCGTTTCGTAATAATAATGATAAAAGTGACCTTTTAGAATTAAATTTTTAAAGAAAAAACATGAATACTGGTCTGGACCATAATATTTCCTGCGTAATAAAACTGATATAATTTTATTACTTAACAAATTGATAAGATTAAGCAATTTAAAAACATATTGTGTGTAGACACTCTATAAATGTAATAATGTCGAATTAAATAAATATTATCAGCATCTACAGAAAAATATAAAATACATCTGTAGCAAAGAAGACATTGTTTGAACTTAATCGAATGCATTTTGAATTAACCATAGTGCGGTTACGGAGTTATTGTCTAAATATAGGCATTGCGACCGTTTTTACGTTAAACATTTGCATGACATATTTTGGTTGCAAAAGATGTTTTGACACGAACATAATATGTATATAAAAGTTGTAAGTACAAACAAATAAAGTGAGTATTCGTGATTAGGTACTACACTGAATGTTCATTTGCCGTATCTATAAAACGCGGCACATGTACGCATACTATGTACATACCGCTATCGCTGTAAGAGCCATATGTAGTCGGTCTCGGTTAATATGTGCAATAAACATTCAAGTAGTTGTTGACATTGGTTACGTTTTCGTCTCAGCTTCCTTCTATGCGCTTGCGTGATTGACACAATACGCGTGCGGCAACTGGTTTATACATAGTAGTGGATATTACGTTATCTTTATCACACACGTCAGCGGTGCATGTAGGATGCATTAGAATAATTGGCAACATTATTTTCAGTGACGTTAAATAAAATGCTTTAAATAAAGTAGGTATATAGTCCAGTTAATTGTATGTTCTTAAGAAGAGGTAGAGTAAACGATCGTTTGGATAACAACAAGTTAAATTTGATTGAACATCATAAGAAAATTCGATTTATCACGTTGAAAATGTTTTAAAACTCTCTAGTTGATTTACAGTTGAACTATTGCCACGTCTATTTCTACCATAAGAGTGAAACTGGGTTTGAAAATAAAAGTATAGAAGTGCGAACATACTTTCCCCATCAACCTAAAACTAAACCTGCTCTTTTATATTGCCTTTTTTGTTTACAGTAGGTACGTTTATTGCAAGTGGATGAGTCGTTAAGTCACGGAAGAATTTTTAAGCTTACTTACGCGCGAATTATCTAAACATGAACCAGTGGCGTTCTATCTACATATTAGATTATTCATTAGGTACTTTTCATAACGTGTTACATGATCATAACACCAAGGCACCTACCGATGTTACGTGCTTTAAAGATAACCTAATATAGTAATGAACGTAATATTTAACCTCAATTTGAAATGCATTGTAAAACATAAGTAATTAGTCTGATTCTGTAATTGTTGAAATATAACACGTGTAAGTTCTATTCCAAATATTTTTACGAATTGCTTTGATCGATATCAGAAACAGCACACAAACTGCATTACTAAGTTGTGGGATTCTTATAAAAACCGCGTAGTTAGAAGCCCGAGAAAAATGAAGAATGTAATGAATGGGACTTTCAAATCTCTTTCCAACTTCAAAATAATAAGTTACCTACTCTTCGGGTTGAATAGAACGGAATGTTAGAACGGTTTATTTGGTATGTAGATCGATTTCCTTTGATCAGTGGGCATCGTCACAGGTGAGCGTGAACAGCCGAGTGCTGATCACATCATGTAAGAATACTTTCACTTTTGCCAGGCTTTGCGCGGAAGTGGACCGCCCCCACCCTGACCGGGACAATGAAAGTAACTAAAATGATACCGTTTATATTACCGACCGCTCTTGTTAAGTGTAATTCGGCAATTTCAAAATCACTTGCCTCTACTCACGCTAGTACTTTTGGTGTTAAAAATCTTTATTGCAACAATCGTTGCTGTATGACAGACTATTACTTAGATTTATGATAATAGCTCCACATCAAGCATCCTGTCAAAAACTGAAAGTTAAGTATTTTAGAAGAGAAAATTCAATCTGCTTTTTCAATGTCGTCAAATTTACTGCCTTTCATTGTCAAGTCTAAATAGAATAGGGTTAGATGAACAGAAATCTATGACGTCACCGTGAGACGACCAACTGAAGATTACTGCGATAGAACGTTGCCACGTCACATGCTTTAGACTTATTACAATCGGTACCACGCTTATCTGCCTATGACCGCCATTGCGAGTGAAAGTCGTAACAAACTTCGCCTACATTAATGACAACAGGGGATTGTGTGTTAAGAGCAGCAATAAAGTCGGTGCTTAAGTGGAGCAGATCAGATGACAATCAGATAATGAGCGAGCGAGCGTGCCTGCGTCGGAGCTGGTGGCTGCAGTTCCGCTGGCGGCCGTTCGTCCCCCCCCCCCCTTTCCCCCTCACTCGTTATGTTATGTAAAAAAGTGACAACTGTTGCACAATTACTTCATTCGATGGCGAAACATGGCCGCTTATAAATGCCAGTGAAAGTCATCGAGTGACTTTGACATGATATTTTCATCGGAATTAGCAAGCGGGCGTACATATAGTTTAAAAGGGTTAAGAAGGTTAGCCTTTTAGAACTGAACTCTTGAAGAAGTATACATCCCTTCAGAATCGAAAGCACACGAGCTGCACCAATTCTAATGGTCTATACCGAATGAGCCTGTAGAATGGGATCTGATACTATCTGAAGTGCCATATTTCTTAAATCAATTAAACTTAGATACTGTCCGCCATCTATTAAAAAGCGATGATGATAATGTTGCTGTCAAACCGGTAAGTTTTGGCATTTACGCAATTGACAAGGTGAATAGGCACTGCTCGAATTAATTTAATCACCTAGGCTTATTTGCACTTAAGCAAGACAATTACAAGTTTACTGCCTGTAACATTGAAAGTCGGTAGTGAAAGTCGCTAAGTGACATTGACATACACCGTATGGCTGTGATAAGATTATATAAATCCGTTTTCATAATTCGTTTCTATACTATGGATAGTTGACTGATCTAGTTATGCTTAGGTATGTATGGGTAGAATTGCATAATCATATGACAATTACCTCTTATGTGTGTACATATATTAGATAGGTATTTTAAGTGGAAGGTGTGCAATCGAGTTAATAATGATCCTTGTCGTCAAGAAGAAGAAGAATTG
>DWTF01000137.1:0-15317 GCA_018250225.1 Udranomia kikkawai
GAAAAACGAACTTCCCCGTATTATAGGGCGCAAGTTACAAGCGGGTAGCGGGTTAGCGCATAAATTGTGCACAGTCTGTATATGAGTTTCATTTGGTTATTAGATATTTAAAAATGGTTGTGTGTACGAGTATATGTGTGTGTTTAAATAAGGTTATATTGAATCAGCTAGCAGTTAGCAAAGCTGATTAGCTACATAATCTTATTCATAACACTCAGTTGAAGTTTATGTGAAACTTGGGAATATATTTTGTAGGCGAAAGAAAACGAATCGATTTCAAAATAGAAGAGAAACTACTTGCACATTCATAAAGTATGTATACACGATTTACCTACGTAAGAGATAAAGGTTTGGTGTCAAAGTGTTTCTTACACAAAATTCAAAATTCTTAAATAAGTTTTTAAATAATCGTGTCGTTTTCCAATCTTATCATTGTTAATGTAAGGTATTGTAACTCATTCATTTCACAATAGTAAGAGAAAGTAGCTAATCATTATCATTTTGGTGCTTAGTATTTGGTACAGTCTGATTAACTTTACTACTTACTTAATGTTTCAAAACGTGACAGTCTTCATGTAAATACACGTAGGTATCCCACATAATCGCTGCACTCTCAACACTTGCACCCGAACAATATTCTTTGAAGTGTGCGAGGGTGGATTGTGCCTTGAAAAATGCTTGCAGAGCTCCGTGAAGATGAGTAAATGTATTAGAATATCCCGCTACGTAATAACGTTCCACCGCTAGCAAGGCGATCTGTTACCATTGTGCTCACATTTCACGAGTTGTATTCAGACGCATTTGTTAAAAATATTCATTGTTACTTTTTAGGCTATGTGGGAAAATTATTTCGTCAAATATATGTTGCTATTTTAATAGTTCGAACTATGGTTGAAGTATATGATGATATTATAAATTGTATTGCAAGGTAATAAAAACATCTTCAGCCAGTAAATATATGTAATGTTGATCATGCGTTATTTATGTCAGGTTTCATCGAGTCAAGTCTATGCTAGTTGTGTTATATTCTATCAATTTTGATCTTTTTTTCAATTCGCTTAGATTCTTCTGTAAATCATGTTTTCTCAAATATGAAAACCCTTCTTGTAAAGAATCTTCACAAAGTCTTGTAAAGAATGGCTGGAACATGCCTAGTTAGTTACTTACCGTTACGTCGTAGGCAAACGCATTCTTCCTCACTAAACTATCTGGTATCAGCAGTAGCGATCTCTTTTACCTCTTTCTTCCGTGGAAACCTCTTGAAAACAAATATCCGCACTGCTTCTCTTTTGAGGTGTTAATGCCTGCTCCGCAAAACGCCATTAGCGCTTCCAAAAGTGTTGTTTTCTCCGAGTTTTGAATGCCAGTACATCATCATGTCTTCATGTAACGTGAAACTGAGCCTTTTGTGAACACATCTAAGACGGTTTTCGGCTGAATTTTCCCACTTTTCGTGCAGTTTTGAGCAAGTACAGTCATCGAAACAGCGAATTCAGTATTGTAATCTGCTGTGGATTTAATATGGACCTTATAATGTCTTAGTTGGGTCGATTTTCGGTTGGTATTTAGGATTTTTCTTTCCCAAATGAAAGGTCTGGTGTACTGCACGTGGAACTGAAAAGATTTCCTATCAGTCATCTTTAAGCGTCATCGTACACGTGGGTCTGTCTGTTCTAAGTATGATAATCATAAACTATACAATACATATAATAAGCATCTGTACTTTTTGTATACCATACATTGGTGTATAAAAAACATACTAGGTATGTATGAAAAAGTGCGAGGAAACTTTTTTATAGCGATTCACGTAGTGTGAACGGTCGTACCCCTATATCTTAAATACACGCTATAAATTTTCACCCAAGAAATTATACAAATAAAAGAACATTCAAAGTTTAAATAATGTCGCTTGTAAATTGTGATTCGGGGGTTATTTCTCATACAACATTATCTACGTATTACAATTTCGATACGATAGATACATAATGTCGAATGTTCCATTCTTGATTTAATTCGATCTTTAATTTTCTTCTCCATTATTTGTAATGTGTTTATAACAAATCGTAATCTGTTATGGAAAAACTTGCCTTTTAAACAGTTGCATCATATCCGTTCAATTGTACTAAATTATCACTGAAGAAAAATTATTCTGTTGCAACGCAACTTTATGAGGTATTTTGCTGGTTTCCTAGTAACTCATTCGTATTCGGTTAATGAAAATATCTACGATTTTTTTCTTGTAGAACATATGTATGTATTTATTAGATTTGAAAGATTATACGACTAAATTAAGAGTGCGAGCTTCTGTGTAAAATAGATAAAACCGTTATACGGCAAATTTAAGTGAGTATGCTGAAGCTGAGAGATGAAACCCTGTACTACTAAACCTAATAGCATTATCATATTTGATATAAGTTTAAGCTACTACTAAACACCACAGAAGTAACCAAGCAAAGGTGTACAAGGGTTAAACGCGACGACGGTTTTATATAAATCGAAATCTACGCGCACGAAGTCGTGGGCACAGCTAGTTCATAATAAATATCGTACATTGATATGAGAAAAGTTCTAAATGAATGATGTCGAAGTTTCGTTTTGTTGTGTAGGAAGTAGGTAGTGCTAAACGCGAAACAATGTTACAAGTTTATTTGGAAACTTCGCACACGGATAGATGATCTGGATGAGACAATGCCCTGTGGATTTTACGATTAACAATAAGCCTGCTGTTTTTTCCTTTTTATATTAATATGTATGCACACCGTAGTTTTTATTTACCGGCAATAAGCATGTTTTATTCTTTGTATATCAGTATGTATACACCCCTAGTTTCTATTTACCGGCAAAAAATATGACGATATCTCCTACTTACCGACTACGTCTGTAATATAAATATGTAGTTAAAATTCAAAAAAAAAAATTGTTGGTAAACTAAAAAAACGTACTAAGTTACTACGTGTCCGTTGATATATGAGGTAAGTAGTAATTTTGTACGTAATACCATTGTCCATGATTTTATGTCGAATTTGCCTAAAATTACATTACGAGTCGGATATAAAATTGTCTACTTCTTAATATTTTATTAATGAACACTGTATACGGAAAAGGACCTACTTTCCCCTTCACCATAAACATAACCCTTACTCTCCTGTAGAACGCCATACATGGTACTTTACATCCCATAAAATTTTACCACTTCCTTCGCGCCATGGGGACCCAAACACGATAAATCTGACCCCATGACGAACTGAAAGCCACTGAAAATAAAATTAAAAGTTTCACTACCCAACCCTAGGGTCCATTGGACCTTGACTGAAAGGGTTAAGGTCCAGAATCGATTGCCAAGTACCCTTAAAGATAATGTCAATTAGGTTTGGGCACGTAGCATTCGTAAAGCGTTTGTATGGTAACAATGTGTTTGAGTAATGAGCACTTACTCGAAGGGTCGGGAAGGGCTGCCGTCCAATATTTATTATCACATTATTGTATAGGTTGCTTTTACTGAAACATTATACAAGTATCTTGGTTCGACTCCGGAGGCACCACCGTCACACCTATTTATGCCTTATAACAGCAGTGCTAGTGCTGCTGTGTTCTGGTTTGAAAGGTGTGGTCAGGGAGACATACTTAACTAAGGCGTTCCAATTGCAACTTAGTCCTCAGGGGTAGCAACGCATTTGTATTACCTAAGAAAGAACTTCGATCCTGTCTTAGGTTGACTACAGATGTCCATGAGTGACAGTAACCACTTACCATCAGGTGGACTGCATGCTCGTTTGCTACCTCGAAATAAAAAAAAAATAGATACGTGACACCTAAAATCTGTGGCTTATTATTCCAATGTGTGGTGAACAGAGAAAATCCCGTCACCCCGTTTTATCATACTCAATTGCAAGCTATACTATATCATCTAAATCAGTGAGCTCACTCTAACGGTGGTAACATTTCGGTGCCGTCGCAAGGGCGTATAACTATTGAAATCTTTGTAATGTGTATTAGAATTTCACAAGTCGCCCCGATTCCTTTTTGGAAATTATCTTCCACAAACACATAAACAAACTGCTCGTTCCACTTTTATCTTATTTGGAACAGGTTTGCCATTTGTAACTTCGATTCCAGGACAATCTGGAATCGAAGTTTACTACCTCTGTTAAATTTAGGCAATAAATAAAAAATAAAAAATGTGGTACATTTTTAGAGATGTAGGTGCCGTTTAAGTTTTGAATGTGATGGAATTTTACGGTTCGACTGCGAACGCACCCCCGTCACATTTATTCCAACGCTATAACAGCAGTGTCCGTGCTGCTGTGTTCTGGTTTGAAGGGTGTGGCCTGGAATACATACTTAACCGAGGAGTTCCAACTTAGTCCTCATGGGTAGCGAGCCTTTTCTAGTTGTATTAAGTTGACTACGGATGTCCATGGGCGGCAGTGACTTACCTTCAGGTGGACTTCATGCATGCATGCTCGTTGGTTACCTTGAAATCATAAAAAAGTATAAATCAAAATATCTTCAATAATGGCTTATGCGTATTACGATGGTACAAATTAAACTAATGCGTCATTAATACGTCGACACACGTCATCAAATTTATACGACATGTTAGTCATGTGAATATGTAAGATTCCTGAGTCCCTTTGGGATTCAAATTCGTGTTAGGCATTTCTAATATGTAGTTGAAAATCTATTAAATATGCAATAACGTGTTCGCATGTGTCGACTGAACGAAACGCGAGACGAGACGGCTTCTGTGTATAGTAATTTCACGTTCCATAAGTGAATTGGAGGCAGTTTCTTGTGGATAGTTCAAGTTTATATTGAACGAACTATTCCAACAGTACTGAAAGTTTGACTTTTGTACTACTATGTATGCTGTGGCTTATAGTTTCAGCGATATTACCCTGTTGCCTATTAGGAAGGCTGTTGCGTAGTGCCTATATTCGCGAAGTATCTTTCAGGATTGAGGTCAAGGTTCAGTAAGCTAAAGATTTTATGTTCAGCCAGATATATCTTTGTTGTAATATGTTCTTAGAACAACTTAATGAAAGATACACTAAATACAACATACAGATCTGTTAGAGAGACCTCCGTATAGAATTTGTCGGTATAAACTTTGTCTGTCTTATTACAAAACAAGATCTAACGTTTAAACTAAGTTTAAACCCTCGTTTCGCCCATACCAACAAGGGTTAGACCTTGTTTTGTAAGTCGGTGTGTGTTTCAAAGAACTCCCAGGACAAATCTAGTTCGGGGCTCGTTCAAAAACGACTCCGCTGTGTCCTCTATTATTTTCAACACACATAACATGTATACTTGGCCGGCATACGGAAGCTGTGGCGCGTGAAAAACACGCTCCATCGGTTTTGTGTGTCACTTTATAGGGAAGCAGACGGCAAGCGAACCGGTCGCTCGCTACTAGTCCGCTTGCTATGGTATTTGACGATGTAAGGTCTAATTAATCAGGTTATTACTACTTCGCAACAATCCGCGATTATTTATATATGATAGTATATATCTTCAAATCATGCAATCTATATCGCCCTAAACTAAACCAAAATACATAACACCATCAAAACGTGTTTCTCTCCATAACGGAGCATCATCAGGATTAACTTGACTCTACGACGACTGATCGTGAAGTAAGGTCTGTCGTGAAATGGACATTGAAAGAAAAAAAAGACAATTTCCAAAAATGATTACCTACTGCAAGTGTTACAACTTGTTTTAGGTATGTGATTTGAGTGACTAACTTGGTGGTGTGACATTTGTGTGTTGTAAACTGAATTTGGAAGATAATAAGTTTGTAGAAGATGAACGAGAGAATTCTAATCGAATTGATGATTCATTTTATCGTCTTGTTACTTCACATTGATAACCCATATCAGATGAAATTCACATGTTGCTTCAAGCTCTAAACCGCTAATACAAACTTGATCAAAGAGTAAGCCTTAACTATTAGTAGACTCTTGCTATCTGATAAGATATCGCGTATCACACGTCAACATTGTACAAGCCAATTTTATATTTTAATTAATACTTTCATCGATAACTTGACCGTTAGTACACTCAATCGATAACTGGTATCGATTTTATCATATCGCTTCATTAAGATAACTACTGATAATCATTATAATTTATACAAGCAAAATAATTTTGCTATGACCGATACGTAAACATCATAGATTTCACTAGCGGTTCTCTATGCACAAATTAAGGGTTTAATGTTAATTAAGCGGCAAAAGCCCAGTGGTTAGTGTATCGGATTTGCAATCGAGAGAACGTGGGTTCGATCCTAATTCACCTATTGCACTATTGATGTGAACCCAACCCTAACAAGTCTTTGTGCTTAGCTGGAGGAGTTAACAAAATTACTATTGGATTGCAATGGTAATAGTTTCAGTATCTAAATTTATTTCAGTAGTGCTAATAGTACAGAACCAGTATAGTCCTGTTATAGGATGTAATTTTGTCTGCTACGTACTGTTAGATAATAAAAATTAAACCCACATTATGTTAAGGATAGTGACTACAGTTTCTCTGGTTCTTCATAGGATCTCATTGATCATCATGACAAAACCCGTATATTGTGGACCGCGGTGGTAACTTTCCTTCTTCTACCGTACCCTATTTGGGCTGCATAAGAATGATTTGCTACCAGTCCGGAACAATATTTCATATGATAACACCGTCATACGTCAAACGCCCCCGACGTAGAAATGACAAACGTCCCCCATAGATTGTCATTAGTGACGTATACCCGCTAACGGTAAGGTGAACCTTTTCCTCGTGGCTCCAGCTTGTTGACTTGGCGATAATAATGGAGAAAGTTCCTCGAATGTAGATATAATGCGCTATCGCTGAATATAGTTATGTCGAGTAGATAACGTTAAGCCACGAGCTATCTATAGATAGGGACCAGTGTTTGTTAGTTGTGGATTTACAACACGTGTTATTGGCGACGTAAATAAACGTTCTCATGACTATATTTATGCATTTAAATCTACGACCTAACTGACCCGGTGTACTTCGTATCGCCTCAGAATTAGTTTTCTGTCCCCGTCCCCGTCCCTGTCCATACATTGAGATATATGTAAACTATCCTATCTTGCAAGTTGTTTGAAACTGCTCTTGGTATGTAAAATCTGTTTAAATCGGTCACGTGAACGTAATTTTGTATAGATTTGTGACACTTAAATTAATCATTATATGCCTCTAAGTGCAGTTGTTTATGGTAGTAAAGATATCAAGAAACGAATTTTATCCTTTAATCATTTTATTCGAGGATAGACGTAATGTCAACGAGATTCAATCTAAACACTGGAATACATATACAACACTCGCATGTAGGTTATACCTGCACGAATACCAACCAATCCGGATAAAACCGGTAGCTGGAATAACCGGCGTTATCCGCCGAAGCCGGGTAATGCCGCAAATCTACATCTGCGAGGCCGTGGGGTTATCGTGTTTGCTAGCGATTTGTGTGCTGCCCATTCTCGTGCAATGCCCAGGGATTGTTTTTAGGGAAATCTGGGATATAACAGGAATACCTTAAAGAAAAGATTTTATTTTGAGGTTTTATCTAAAATGGTATTTATTCAGTAATGAAAATGAAATGATAAATTATAACAATTTCGATAAGTAGAATAGGTTTAATAGAAATCAAATAAGACTAAATACTACAGGAGTGTGATAGGTTTTAGAAGTATTATACTTCTGACCAACCTACTTCATTTTTAGTTTCTTATCCCCATTAAGTACTCTCTCTAAATTAGATATAGCTCAAACATAATAAGACAATAGTATTCTTCATTTGAGATTTTTTCTAAATTTTGTAATTTTAATATACACATTCTCGTATACATTTAATACTTATACTTTAAACGTATAAGTAAAACTAATGCGCGGTAAAATGAGATTTCGCCGTTTAACTCTTTTTCCTTTCCACCATCTTAGTACATTTCATAATTCTAACACCCACGGCACTCGAGAATACGTCCACCCACTTAATTACTACTTATGATCAATGATATTTTCGTTTTCCTTGTAGCTAAGTTTTCTTGGCTACTAAGAATGGCATTTGATTATTATTTTTGGTCTTATATTAACTCGGTAGTAATCGTATGATCCTTGGCGTTTATAGTATACTGTATGTTGAAAAATTCAATAAAGCAAGTAATTATGTATAATGCTTTTTATATACTTACTAACAAAATTAATCCTTAAACCCTTTATGTGTTTGTGGCACAACGTAAATTGTCGCATCGCAAAATTGATATGTATTTCGTTCGACATGTAGCTAAAATTTACATTTAACATTTTGCAGAAACACAGTTGTCAATTCGTCAACCTGCTTATGCCAAGTCGTTTTTTTTGTTTTTATTACTGAAACATTAATGTCCTTTTAATACTGCCTTTCGCTTTGGCGCCAATTGGACGCTCGTATGACATTTATTAAATGCCTTTTTAATTTACCGGTTGCCCTAAACTACGTGATTTGTTTATTTTTCTTTATATTAATACTGGTATACTTAGTAGCCATCAGCTTATTGTATAGCATATTAATACAGTTCAATACGAAGTATTTAAGTAATCAAAGTCAGTTGCAATTGTTCTATACAGGTACATATTATATTATTAACGGTAATATGTACACGTATCGCTAAATATCTGCACTGATGTATCTATTGCAATCGTATTAATTAATTCGGTAGATGTTATCCCCCAGGCGCTATAACTATGTGAATCTTCAAAAGACATTACGTTTGAAGAAAAGAGCTCTCCTTCAAAGCCGAAAAAGCATTGGCGTCTCCTCTCGTGTTGGCTAGACAACATTGGCCAGTTAGCATCAGGTAGCCGCTTGGTTTTTTTATACGAAAAATGAAATATTCTGACAGTTTCGATTAGATAAATTCGTATAGACACCCCTAATATCAGGTGACTTGCCTGCTTTATAGCTAAGTTTACTTAAACAAAGATAGGTATGCCTTCGGGTGACGGTTTCATTTGCACAATTTCGTTCAGGCATTGTTTGTATAACCTAGGCAATAACAATGGCCAACAATTCTGACCCTAAAGTCCTGTCGCGCGAAGTCCTGGAGCAATCACGGGATTATTTTTTGCTTCTACGAAACAATCCCAGTTGTTTTTAGGTCACCGTGGCATATTGCGCTCATTGTTATCCTAGTTATTTTTTTGTTCAGTGTGATACTTTCTTACGATTTTAGTTACTTATACTTTTTGACATCGTTTTTCTCATAGTGTCAAATCATACTCATAGTCAGGAAGCGACATTTATAGAGATCCCTATGTAATTGACTATTTTGAAAAAAAAAATGATCGTTTTATTTTTTTGGCACATTATATGCTTGCCACAATTTCCTGCCAATTTGTAGGCCTGAGAAGACATCCAACATAATATTTGTATGTATTCAAATAGAATCCACTTCGAATAAAAAATATGCAACAGTTTCCTTCACGGAGCATCGAAATAGAATTATCTGGAGTATTGAAGAAATAATTTATCCACGATCGGTTTATAGGTCACTGTGGCTATTTATGTGCGATTTCAATGCATTTTCGTTCCGAATAAAAAGTTGGTAATAATGTCACTATTTCATTCATGAATCACCAGAATAGATTCGAAGAATCATAGTACAAACTAAAGTCGTATCAAAAAAGCTATTTATATCATTTATTTATACTCTTTATTGTACACCAAAAATATTAAAGACAATACAGAAAAACATGACACATACAATAGGCGGCCTTATCCCTAAACAGCGATTCTTTCCAGTTAACCAATAACCCATGGAAGTTAGGAGTTACAGTAAAATAAATAAATAGATAGATGAGGTGCACAGAGAATAAAAAGAGATCAGTATAGCAAGTAAGCAGCAGTTGTACAACAAGAAGGAATAGTTGTGAAGAAAAGATAATAAAGAAGAACAGAAAAGCAAAGCAAACAGACATAAGCTATCTGGAGTATGACAGAACTAATTTATCCACAATCAGTTTATAGGTCAACGGTGGCGCAATATCTCAGCATTGTGGCCCGAGATGTGGCACATCAGTCTTTGTTTTGCTGTTACGCGAAATCGCATTGGGGCATTGTCTGTCCGTAGTGGGTCAGAGACACGGTTTAATGCGGCAACCATAACGTAACGTTAGCAGTTTTTGCCCCTTTGCTCTTGATCACCTTTGTGATTAATGTATGTATATGGTATACTGTACAACTTAGCTTAGTCCTTGTCAGCAGTCTTGAAATATCAAGGTAAGATTTCTATGACGATCTACTCCAATTCCTATGTTGTTTTCCAAATGATTTGATACATTCCATTTTCCATTAGGTCTATCTGCGGTATAATGTACCATTTCAATTATTATTTTACCATTACTATCTGTTATTTAAGCCAGCATTATATTCATAGGTAGGAAAGGCAAAAAATCTTAAGTCTTTATATTTTAAATATTTACATTTGTATGTTGTAACCTTTTCTTATAGGTCAGGCGGATAAAAAATATTTTTTTTTTAGTGTATTCAAGATGTTTTTTCCTTTTGATTCATTCGCGGTTCTTGTAAACATTATGGAATAACGTATAATTTTTTGCTAATATCTACGAGTATATTACTGGTATCTTTTTCGTTGTGAAGTACGAGTAAGTTATCTTAATTTATAATTGGTTTTATGTAAGAGTAGTTATCATTATTTTAGTTTCTGCTAATCAAATATATTACTAATCCTATGAACGTCTTTGATGAATAAGTAGAGATCAATTGCTTCGATTAGATTATCTATTCTCCTAATGTTTTACATATTTTTTTAGCATTGAGTTGATTTTCAATTACTCTTATTTAAGTTAGAACCAAGACGTAGTCATCGAGCCGAGTAACAATTATAAATTATTCAACGAATGACGTGAAAATTGTTGTTTCTCCGTTACAGCGTAGCGAGGAAGTGAAAACATTTTGGCGCTGTTACCGTCACGTTATTGTCATAGTTATTTTGTAAAAGCGCTTTAACTATGCATACCGGGAACGCTCAGCGCTGTTCAGAATTGAGACCCGTGCAAACTGTATTGTAGTTTTAGTTCTAGAGGTAGCATTATACCACACTCACTTTTACCTTATAACAGCAGTGCTCTTGCTGCTGTGATCTGGCGTGAAGGGTGTGATGTAAAGGAAAGATAACCAAGGCGTTCCAACTGGTTCGGAGATAGCAGCGCATTTGTGGTGAACTTACGAAAGAACTATGATTATTTTTGATTTACCACTTACCATTAGATGGACTCGCTAGCTTGCTCGTTTGTTATACCAGTGTGGTAGACTAAGGTGTCAAATTAAAATTACTTAAAGGCAATTTGTCTAGGCAATAGATATAGATCAAAATCCTTGATCTTACTAGTAACTAGTTGCTTAGTAATCTCTTCCGCTAATTATATTTCTCAAGTATCCTTTACAATGCTTTAAACAATTCTCTATAATGTTTATCCTTAACAGTCGGCAAGGGGACTTTAGACTGCCTGACCTGCGTTTATTTATTACTGCAGTTACTACTCTTAGGGGATTGATTGCGGAGCTTGTAAAACAAAGGACGTTTTAAAAAAACATCAATAGCGCGATTCAGGACAAACGGAGCGCCATCTTTTATCGAATTCCGGAAACTCGCCGTGGAGACAATTACTCGGCGAAAAAAAATAACGCAAATTTACACAATTTGCTTAAGGAAACGAGACAGTTGGAACGTTATTCGTATTGTTATTATTCATTGCGCGACGTTTTGAGAGCGCTCAGGGCACAGTTCAAAGTCCTGGTCGGGCTCTGTGAAGTTGCTGGCACCGTTGGGGAATACAAAGTAGTTCTTGTTCGCGCTTCGTGCGAATTCACGTAGATTTGTAAGAATTGGCGTTGTAGGTAGTAAGAAAGAATATGTTTTGGCACGTTTTTGTGTATAACTGAGACACATATATGGTGATACGATAAGATGTAATACACAGTAGTACCTTAAACAGTAGTTCTTCTAAAAACAAGATGTCTTCTATATAATTGAAGAGTTCCTAGTTTTGTGTTCTGAAATTTCATTCTGAATGTGCAGGAACATCTCTCCCTTTCTATCTCTGAATATCTCTTTCCTCTCTAGGATATCTCTCTTTTATCTCATTAGCACAACGAGTCGAATGCTTACAAAACCAACGTTCAAATGTTAACGAGATAAAGCGCTTCCTGGTTCGACACTCGCGTAGACACTTGAAGTGTTAGTAGCGATTCAAAGCGCGTAAGTTCCAGATTTGAGATAACAATCCTACTAGTTAGGTATGCGTTACACCGCCACGTGTAGAACGAGTTGAAATCATTATTACTGACTGTATAATTGTATACGTGTGGTGAATGTCTTCGCTTCTTTAATATGGTATGTGTTATCACAGATACGAGTATCTATTTTAGGCCTCTTTCTGAAATATTAGAGTATTACCTACATAATTATGAAGATTGTCATATAGAACTACAATGGTACTAATGATTTGAATGCAACTTTATTTTATGGTGAAGGGAGCGGGAATATTAACATTTTATTGTATTGTGAATTCGACGCCATTATGTTGTCAATCAGTTACTTGATTGCTATAAGAAAAGCTCTGAGACATCAAATAGGTTTATAGATACTTTTTGGTTGATTTTTGGTTTCGCTGCAAGATTTTCCTATCACATTACATTGTAATATGATATGATACGGTCGTATTGAGACCATTTTTGGGAAAAGTGAGACGTCGAAATTCGTCCATTACATGTCCCATCGTTCCATCATATTCGACTCGTCCGCAGTGAGACCGATCCGTCGTACAGTTTCGAAACGTTCCGAGACAAACGGACAATGCCCGATTTGCGACGTTACGTCACGCCGACGACAGATGGCGTTCTCACTTTCACTGGATCGATGGCGCGTGATCATGCCGTTCGTAACACGAATTCGCAATTGGAACGATCTATGGCTAGCGTTCGCAATTGGAACGATCTACGACTCGCGTTCGGCTTACAAATGGGATGCGCGTGAGTAACGTGTAATTGGTGTCATAGATCTAACCGATTGATCTGATGATCGCATAGATTAGTATTGCATGCTTAGATATATGTTTGGTGTCATAGATGTAACCAAGTACCGATCTATTTGTTACCTAGTCATTCGTATTGCATCGCATGCTTAGAAATATATGAATAGCAGGTATCATAGAACCAACCAATTATTGTATAACCAGTACTTGGGTTAAGAGATACTTACATATTTAGTGTTTTACTACAGGGCACGGGCCTTTTAAACATACCTGCTTGGAGCATACTCTAACACGATTCCCTAATGTTCAAAGTTTGCCAGATTCTTTTTAAGTTCATGGATTTAATGTCGATACCGGATAAGATCGTACCATAAAAGTGCGGATGTAAAACGCGCCTGTATAGCGCCAGTCGTACTACCCTTGACGGTTTTTCGAAATTCCATAAACGGCGACAATTTATTTTACCGTATGCAAAATTTTCCTACAGAGAAGCCTTGGAAAAGGTCGCGGTGCGGAACGAGTTTTGTATTCACGTTATAGGACACTCGAGAAGGCTGCGTCACAGACCGGATATCGGACAGAAATGGCCGGTTATACCTTGTGCCTATTGCTAAGTGTATAGGCACACCTAGGTGGTTAAAGTCACATATATATAAAAGTATGTCTGTCTAAATCAGCTGAGTTACTAATTTGTGAACCAAGAAAGATGTCTCGAAAAGTGGAATGGTTGGGAGTAAAGTTTAATAAACAATGTGTTATGTTTAATGGATTTGTCTGTTATGTATTTCATATAAATTCTTCTATTTATCTTTTTAAAGCAAATTGTTACATAAAGCATCAGGCAAAGAAATATCAAAACTTACTCTTAAAGGGCATCGCCGGATAAATATATGAAATCTGCCCCCGTGGTTTTTTTGACTCATACTTAGGGGATCGATTTGGTGTTGAATAAAAATAATTCACCTCAATTTTTAGCTCTTTAACTCGAACGGCTTGCGAGATATTCAGAAAAACCTGTTTTTTCGAATTTATTTTTATTTTCACGGTAAAATTAGGAATTAATTAATGATAATTTTTTTTCTTACTCTTAGACGTCCAAACCATGGAAAAATGATATAAAAATATTTTTTGAACGAAAAGCCGATTTTTAGCGGGCGAAAGAAAATTAAAATCTATTTTTTTTTAGCCTTTTTAAAATATGTCACTCACCAAAATTCGTCAGAAAATGTCTTTTATACTCCTCTACACTCAGGATTTTTTTCGAATTTTTTGAAGTGGTGGAACAATATGAAAAAAATTAAAAACTCATTTTTTTTTCAAAAATCGCGCGTTTTAACTAATTTATATTTTTTTAGATCAAAAAATTACGTAAAAAATTTACGTATTTTAGATCAAGATAATACTTTAGCCTCAGAAGTAGAAACTAATCGTTGGGCAAGAAGAAAAGTTCCCTTTGCGACAATAACTTCAGACGAATTAACTAATTTTCCTGAATTAACCGAACAAGAACTCAAAATTCTTTTCACAGGATCATATCAAATGTCTCAAGCTGTATCGTATTTAGCTGAGATGATGGATGAAAACGGAACAGTCACGTTTCATTATTTAAAACTAACACCCAATATTATAAAGTTTGAAGTCAGATCTCGTCATATTAATTCGAAGACATATCGATGTTTTCTTGAATATCAGCCAGATAAGAACGATATTTCTGGAATAACTCGATATTGTTGTGATTGTGCAAATGGTAGACGTACTGTTGGATGTTGCTCACACATTGCTGCTATCATTTATTATTTATCTTACGCTAGATACTTGGCGAAAATTATAAAACCTGCTGAGATTTTAAGTTAGCTATTCATTGATCAAAAAATTAGTGTTGTAGTAAATGAAGACAGTGATGAAGACTAAACTAGTAAGATTTTCTATTATAATTTCTATTTTTATGGTATTATTTTTGCTGTATCATTTAAAATAATTTTTAAAAATATGAAAGTATTATCTTTAGACGTCTTTTCAATTTTTCAATTATTAATAACCTTTCTGATTGCTTAAGGCAGAATAAATCTTAATGTTTTTATAATAACCCCAGTGTTTTTTTCTAGAGAAGATACATTTATGATAAAAAAATATTTTTTACATATTTTTTTGATCTAAAAAAAAATATAAATTAGTTAAAACGCGCGATTTTTGAAAAAAAATGAGTTTTTAATTTTTTTCATATTGTTCCACCACTTCAAAAAATTCGAAAAAAATCCTGAGTGTAGAGG
>DWTF01000138.1:0-15272 GCA_018250225.1 Udranomia kikkawai
TGCTTTCTTTACATTCCAAAAGGGCCCCGAACTCTTGTGTGCCCAAAGGCCCCAGCCTAGTCTAAGACAGCCCTGATCATAAGGGCCTCCTTATCTATTTTTAACGTTTATTAATAAAGAATTGCTTTTTTGTTCGTCACTATATAAACACATTCTCCTAAAGCTATTAACTTTCAATCGATATACCATAGGCTCCTAAGTAAGGAAAGGCTTAACATAAAAAGTTTTGTAAGTTGGAACACCGCTTCTCCGGCGTAGAGTTAGACTTCGTCTCTACCACAGGACATTGCCTTAACTCTACATAATTGTCAGCTAACTTTTGTTCTCTGTGGGAATACGGATCACCTGTACTTTAATAGACCAAGTGCTTAGTCTCAGCTCTATTGCAGTATTTACTATATCTCAGGCTTTAGTTGTCTCTTGACGAATCAAGTACAATGTACAAATAGTAAGTAGCGATTTTCAGCTAAAGTTACCAAAGTCAGGTACACGCTAACATATACAATTATATACATTGCTTAGAGACAATTATGAAGAAGTAGAGGTATTGCACCCCAGTGCTATTTTAAAGGTGGTAGAAACTTATGATTCGACTCCGGAGGCACCACCGCCAAACTTATTTCTGCCTTATAACAACAGTGTTCTCGCTGCTGTATGCTGATTTGAAGGGTGTTGTAATTTAACCGAAGCATTCCAACTAAGTCCCCAGGGAAAGCAACGCATCTGTGGTCGACCTGAAAGAACTTTCATCCTGTCTTGGATATATTACAGATGTCCATGGACGTTAGTGACCACTTACCATCTGATGGGCTGCATGCTCAAAATTAAAAAAAACACGTCACAAGTTACTTATAAAGATGTAATGGTCTCGATACCATAAAACGACTGCAACAGTATATCAGTGACACGTGTGGCACATCAGCAACGTTAAACCGCCTAAGTACGTCTGAGCGATCTAAATTTAATTGCGACTGTTAAGCGCGTCCCCAGGGCTTTCAGCAAAGCTTTAATCTTCGCTGCGGTGCCGAGCTATAAATCACACGTCAATACCAGATTATGTATCTTCGAGCTAAAGAGACGAAAAAGTCGGAGGATCAAAATAATTTCTGATCCAACCAACTGAAGTCAGTTTTTGGCGTGGCTGGCCGATTAGTGTCCATACAGGAGTATTACTGCATCTTGATTCTTATGACTAAGCTTCCTGATAGAGCTTAGTCATAAGATTCATAAGATACATGTTTAGACGGACCGTAATTCGTTGTGCATATGAGTATTACCTCGTCGGCAAAAATGTATTAGTTATTACTTGACTATGGGTATTTTCAATGCAGGTCATATTCAATTCTTAGCAATTCAAATAAAAAGGTCTAAATTCTTTATGGTTGTATGGTTAGGATCTCAGAAAAGTACACAGCCGAATATGGTTTAACTACGACGATTTGATCGTTATAAATGATAAAAATTATACATATTCTATTAATTCTTAGAGCTACTAGCCTTTTGACCGAATCTCCGCGTTTCGATCTCATTTTATCGCATCTTGATAAGAAACACCAAGCATACTTAACTCTTGCAATTATTTATCAAATATTCCAGTTAAATGGGAAATAGAGATTGCGAATAATGTTGAGTAACATTCTTGAAGCGAAAATACATACTTTAATTCAAGAAGAAGAAAACATTTGAATTACTTTCTTTATTTCAATAATCTATGTATATAATAAAACTATAGAAGTGTAAATTCTGTACTTTGAAAAATATTAACAAAAGAAATCGTACGGGGTTATTTACTAGATCGATACTTAACCCAAATATGTGATTAAAAATGTTTATCTTCTTCTCCTGCAATTACCACCCTCCTCCCTCACTGGACTCGTACATACAACAACGGTGCAAACCAACATACATACCACCACCGGAGCTCCAAAACAGAGCATGAACAGGGTTAAATAGACTCTACGGATGATGATCGTGAAGACTTCACGTTAGTCGACTTAATCGAATCAAATAATAGCGTATTGTTAAGAAATAGTAGTAAACTAATTTAACAGCATGGAATTCTGCGAAATAACGCCTAAGTAATATTAATTTTATTGCTTTAAAGTAGTTACCTAATAATAAAGATTCGGTGGTAGTCTCTCCCGTTGAATCTCAAAAGTTCAGTTAAACAGAGAATAATATCTAATTTCTATCCTAAATTAATTGGCGGTACTACGATTAGGTTTATATTTGAACTGAATGTCAGAAACAATGCCAACAGATATTACAAATGACGGATAGCTTGGTATCTTCATTTCAATGGCAATTCTCAGAGGCGAACTTGAGCGCTCTGTTCTAACTAAATGACGAGCTTAGAAGATTATTCAGTTTGCAACATTCGCCAAATATAAATTCGTGTTTCTATACATTTTAATTACTATATTCTAGAGTTGAATGTAAAACACTTTCTTTGATCTTTAATAGGTATATTTTTTCGACCGTAACTGTTTGTAACATTTTGCTGGGCACGAATCCACAATCGTGAAAGTTTGCTACTCAGGTACAGGTTTATGGACGGGCTTAGCTAACGTGTATATTGAGAATGTGCGTCGATATCTATAAAATTGATGTTTCTTCTATTGTATAGTGTAGTACTATTTCTTCTCCACATAAAAAAACGTTCACACAACTATTAAACAGTCTTTAATAACTCAGTTAAGGATACACATTACAAAACAAAATTGGAAGTTTTGTTTTGCAAGTTTTTGCGCGAGCGTTCTGCCAGATCCAGTGACAAGCCGACCTCGCGCCTCCAGAGTTGCCAGTTTCCGATTGCTTCCTTTGTGTTGCCAACAATAGACTATAATATATGTTTTTAAACTAGTGTCATTTGTAGAGTTTCCCCCGTTACCGCATTTTCGTCGTGACTACGATCCATGCAACTGGCCCGGAATATATAAAAAACGCTAATCGTAAGCACCCGTGTTACATTTTAAATAATACACTGTAATTCGGTAATTAGAATAAAGCATACGGTGATCGTTTGTTTCATTGCACCGTCATGTCCAAACAAGTTGGCACTTATCGACAGCAGTAAAGTAGCGCGTGAGTTACCGCTCGCCTTCAAAGACCACATTAACGACGCGTAACGGAAAGTATTGAGTAAACAACGACAGAGCGATATCTAGTTAATGTGCTCATTATTAACTGTTTGTATTTTCGACATGTTGTTGAGCTTTAAATTGATTATTAGTAACTATTCTCGATTCTCACGTAGATGTGTACGTATGTACTCGTATGTGTCCAAAATGTAGAGTTTACAGAGAACAGTTTAAAGATAATGTCATACACCAGTCTCTTGATTTCGTAATCTTTGAATATAAAATAATGGTGCCGAAAATTAGTTTTACATAATATGAGAAGGTGAAAAGAGTGGAACAATGCTTACTTTAGCAAAATCGAGTGGGTTTTAAATTATATTTATGAAAAACCAAAAAAAATCATATTTTGATTCTGATCCTGATTTTATCGCAGTGGTGCCACAGTGTTAAATGTTTTTATGACCGTATTCATTATTTAATAACTGGCATTCGAAATTTTTGGACTCCCAGTAGTAGTTAGGGATTGTTGAACAAACAAACGATTTTCGCGATATGACATGTGGGTTGCTTCACCAATATTTACACTATCCATCGTCGTAACGACAGAGAGAGACGTATATATTTCCGCCATAAACCAGCCGAGCAGATGCAGAACATCTTTAAAACTATAATCCTCTGTTTTTTGGGGAAATTTATTCTTCCTAACCGTTGTTTGTTTAGCCGACATCGGCGTACACCCTCGGACGTTTGAAAGTGCGGTCGGCCGCAGTCTGCTCATTAATGCAATTTTATGAGCGTTTTAATTCGAGCCTCCTGCTTTTAATTGCCTGTATGTCAATATGGTTTAATTTCGGAACACTATTGTTTCGCAATTATCTAATTTCACAGATAATCTACGCGATGAACATTGTTTCCGCATATTCGAGTTAAACATTTTGAATAAATACTTTGTATACGTTTAATTAATATCGATCTTTATTTAGCAATAAATATATACTTTTTTTCAGTAAAAGTATATTCAAGTAAGTCAGTAAAAAAGTACGCATTAAGATATTGGTAATTTTGGGTATTCTATACTTCAATATAAAATCTATAATAATTAACATGATCTATCACTACATACAAGGTTACGTACGAATGACTGATACTAAAACAACACAACTTCCGCGGTAACATATTAGTGTGGCAGGCCGAAAGGCCGAGCGGGCCGCAGTTCTCGGTACTGTAATTAATATCTGTGGCCGACGTGTGATTCTTAAATCTTAGTTGTCAGCACTGCATTGTCTCTTTCTTAGCATACGGTGACAAGCGGAGCGGGGAGTGGAGCGGTTAAAAGATTATCAATCATCATTCATCTCCGCTTGTCTTTTAATCATTTAGTGTTTTTTGTATTTGTGTTTTTTTATTTCATAACATTAAGTAGCAAACGAGCATGTAGGCTACCTGTCTACAGCGGCCACTGCCGTTCATGGATTTGTTATCGATCCAAGACAGAATCGAAGTTCTTTCTGTTGAAGTGCCTCGGTCAACTGTGTCTCTGGCCTCCCTCTCTTCAAACCAGAACACAGCAGCAAGAACATTATTTTTATAAGGTTGGAATAGCTGTGTTACCAAAAGAGGGAAAAGCAAATCGCAAATCGAAGTAAATATCGCTGATGTCTTATTGCTAACCCACGAACATTCATATTCAGATTCAAACAGAATTAACCAAGGATAAAATAACAACAGTACACGAGAATAGTATAGGTATTTTGTACCTATATACATTTGTCAGGCATAGATGCGTTGATTTTTGTGAGGCTTAAGATTATGACATAAAGGCGACATCGTCGCCTTTATGTTTATGTTGCCTATGAACCAAGTTCTAATCAGAATTGTATTAAGTGGAGTCACCCTTATTACTAGGATAAGGATCTACCCCGGATGTTGAACACAAGTACAGACTAAACTCAGGAGAAAGCGATTGTTCTCTGAAACGAGTAATTGAAACGCTGCATGCAACACCATAGCCTCGCCCCGTTAACAATAAAATTGCATACGGCGATGAATGAGGAACTTTTCTCACGTATGATATATCTGTATCGTATGTCCCGATGTAATCATTGCAGTTAATTACAGCCCGGCCGCGTTTGCCGAGACTTATTGTTCATTGTTGATGGCATTGTCTTTAAGTGGTATGCTAATGGTGGATGATGGATTGCTGGCCTATTATTGTAAGATCGGTTACCAACATGTGTACACAACTACATAATCATGTAGATAATTGAAAAAAAAACGGGTAACGTGGTATGTTTGAAATTGGTACGTTAACCCTTAAGTATCAGAATCTATCTTATCATAGTATAAGAAAATCATGTTTACAGTAATAATAAATGCAAATGTAAGTTTGTTTGTTACGCTTTTCAGACTCAACTGCTAATATCATAAAACTTTGTACACTCAGTGTCAAGAGTACGCCTACAAATAGGGCAGCTTGTATCCAGAAAAATGTTGTTCTGACGGTTACAATAATTAGTTCTATATTGCCTCCATCGTTTAAGACTTATTTCCGTCTTAAAGAAAATAATAAAACCAAATAAGCTCTCATTACCTGATAAAAATATTTTATTTTCAATTTCTATCCAAGGGCATCTACCAAACCACGAATAAAAGGTAGATTTATTATAATTTTGATTCATGAAATTCATATTTTTCTAACGATTATTGATAATAAGAAAAAATGAAGGTGTCGTTACTCATTAACTACTAGTCTAGTCTTTGGTCTTACCGGTCCACACTTGTACCGAGATAATGACAAACCTGCGTTCTAACGTATAATATTGTCTAATGTTTTAAAGCTTTTCCAGCTACATGGTATTGGAATTTTCTCTTCTATCTATTATCGTTTACATGGTAAGAGGTTCGTTCCTAGTTATGCGAGATAATCTTTTTAAGTACAGTCAATGGACAGTTTGGTTTGCGCGTAATAAAGCACAAAGTAGCTCATAACAAACTGTGCAAAGGCAAATCGTAATGGCGTCGATATTTCACCGGCGGTATATTTATAGGTCATATGAATGAGCTTGCTATCTTCAAGTATCGCTGGTACTGCAGACCAAGGGAAGAATAGAATGGTCACTTGATTGTAGAGCAGACTACGGTGTCAATTTATACACTTAGGGTTAACAATAACCGTTAACAATAACCGTGAAAGTCCAATTTCCGGTCTCACTCAAGGAAGAAGTTATTATTAAGTCGTTCGAAAAACACTTTTAGACATAAAAGTATGTTACTTAAAGAAGCAAGCGGTCTGGCAAATTAATTTAGATAAGAAAGCTAAATGTACATTTTATTAAAAAGTGTACGAGCATTTATATATTGATATATTCCCCTAAACTTATTACAACTGCTTGATAAATATATCTTAACATACCTATGTCATAAATATATGTATATTTATCATAAGTTGCAATAAGATGAAATCACTACTAGCCTACGCTACCGGCGTGCGCGCCGTTTCATTTATCTATTAAATTATACACACATTAGACAAGTTGTTCATCATTGTTCGCAAACCACGCCTCCTCGCCACCTCTATCGCGTGCTTATTCTTCGGTGGTTGTTATTTCAGACGACACGGTTGCGAACGTGCCAAATATTCTAATTGCCGACGACGAGCGGGTGAAAAGGGCGGATTGATCGCGACCGATTGTACCTCGCGTCTCGGGGCCGATTTATCGACTATTTACAGCCGTTAATCGAGGCTATTTCGTGCGCTTTGAGAATAGGGTTGTCGTGATCTTGTTGGCATTTCGATTCTAAGTGAGCCTTGTGATGTTCTTGGTTTATTGCTGTTGTGTGGAGGCAGGATGAGGAGAGCCGAGAATAACATAAATCGATAAAAAAAACATATAAAATGTAGGGAATTTGTAACAGTAGTTTCGTACTAACAGAACAATAAATTACATTTGATTATTGCTTATGTTGTACATATTTTTGATTCTTAAACAATTTAAACTAGTATCATTAATAGCGTATATTATTAACGTTGGCCGCAACGTTTTTCATGGCACCCTGCTGGGCACGGGTGTCTTTTTATAACATTGATGTAGCAAAAGAACATGTGGTCCATCTGATGGTAAGTGGTCAATCAACTAAGAAAGAATCAAGGTTCTACAACCTTAAAAAAGTTTTTGGTGGAGGAACTATATTTCCTGACAATGACAGTACGTACAGTTCAAAATCACTTTTTTATTCTTCCTCTAATTTTCACTTACGAGTATTTAATCTAGATTACACTACTCGTACTGTTCTGTAAACAAAACACTGTTCGTATCACGACGACACTTCCTGCACCATTAGCTAAATAAAGACATTCCACTTGTATTAGTTTCATTGCAATTATCTGTATGAAATGGAACTTATGTCAATTACCCACTTAAGTTTCAGGAAACGTAAGCAAATATATCTTGGAATCGCGTTAAAACATACCAAATGGTGTCTGAGAGTGGAGCATTAGTTCAGGAATACTATTAGGCTAATTTATAGTGCTCTCGCGTCGCATTTGCTTTGATTTAGATACCTGACGACGCTGGTTATCCATATCGATGGTAGAAGCCTGCGTGATGGACTGGCATTATTGAGGTTCTAGAAATTATCTTTCAACATTTCTTTATTTTAAGAGAAGAAGCTTTTTGCTATTTTATTCTTTCTTAACGTTAGGAAATGCAGGTACTACATTTGGGAGTCTCCGTTGGCTTAGAGACAAAAATATTGCGGTCTTAACTCCTAGGAAGTGGGCAGTAACTATTCGTAAAACCGTAATTTATTATTAATATTTACACTAGCTTATTCTAGTGTTGGTAATGTTAAGGTAAAATGCAAACAGTTGGCAACACAAAACAAAAACAAATATATGAGGCTAATTCAAAATCTACTCAACTTTCAGATCCATCTAAGCTGATCAAACGCAAGAAGTCGACGGACGACGTGCGCTCGCCGCTCGGTGGTGAGGGCTCCATGACCAGCGAGGAGGGCGAGGACCCTGGCGTCGGGAGACGGAAGAAGGCCAGGACCACCTTCACTGGAAGACAGATCTTCGAGCTGGAGAAACTCTTCGAGGTGAAGAAGTACCTCTCGTCGGGAGAACGCGCAGACATGGCCAAGCTACTCAATGTCACTGAAACTCAGGTGGGTTGTCTCAAGCTAACGAATAGAATAAGAAATTATTTTCTAGAATACACTAGATATTCTACATACGCTGACAGTAAACCCAGTTTTCTTTAAACAACTTTGACGACAATAAACACATAACACCCGTGGTCATTTTAAGCCTTGCAGGTAAAACATTTACCATATGTAAATGTTTTACAAGCTTATACTTAAAACAGATAATACATTAGAAATTATAAATTTAACAAAAATACGCACGTACGTGTATTTTTAAAGCTTGTTTATTGGAAATACAAGCATTTATAGTATTGATAGTAGTTCTTCCGAAACATCAACAAATTGTATGCTTCTTATTCCCAACTGAGTGTCAATGTGTCAAAGATGGGTCTTATTAAGAAGTTTATACCTAAAGAAGTGTCAAACTACCGAACAACGTCCTGTACTTTACTTTTCCGATTACCTTCATTCATGCTCATATTGTTACACAATTACTTATATAGAGTTATACAAAACATTTCTTTGAAAGTCACAACAATGTCTTTATCGTTAAGGAAAGCTTTAATGGCACCAATTAAAGCATTATGCGGACTAATTAACAAAGTTGTCCTGTTGAAGAAGATATCAAGGTCATTCGTGTATTTATAGTCCATCAAAAATAAAACCATTAATCTCTTTGATAGAGATGACTAATGAATTTGATGATACGAGTAAGTGGGTGGGGTGCGGTCCCACTGACAGCGGGCTGAGCGGAAATAATAAAAAAAATGTATAAAAAGTCAAGCCAAACTTGAATGACGCCCTTAACTATGTTAAAATCTTTATTTTTTTCTTAATTTAACGTCACTGAAGTTGATGACATCTGATTAGATGAGATGAGGTCTTCCTCGAGCCGTAAGCTTCTGGAGTTATACTACAGGTAAATTTCAGAGTTACTTGTTGAATAAATGTTGTTGAGTACTTTAAATAAACACAAAGGTCGCGATATTCAGATGACAGACATTTAGCCGCGGAGATCAAACCCTTGACTATGCACCGATTACCACGGGGCTACAAGAAGCAGCACACCATGTAGGTTGAAACCCACTAAATCCTGTTTAGCGTGCGTTGTTGACAACTATTTCTATTAAAGCGTAGACGCACGACATTTACAAAGGGCAGTGAGTTCCACGGCTTTAATTAGTGACGCCATATGTGTCGGATCGCGTCACGTCGCGGGGGACCCGCCCCGCCGCTGATTGTATAATTATCTTGGTTTTGGATGGTTTGGGGTGCGTGTCATAAGTTATAGCGTATGAGTTATGAGCGTATCGTCTTTGTTATGGGGGTCTTATATTTAGACCATTTCTAATGTATTTGTTGGAGTTGAATGGTGATTAATTTGTTACTTTTATTTTTAATTAAGTTGTGTAATTTATTAAAAATGAGTGAGATTGACAACAGACATATAACTCAATTGGAGCTATTTCTAAATGGAAATAGTTAAATCCTCTGTGTGTCGCAGCTGTTTCTTGTACGGCAAATAATGTTTCAGTATAATATACAAATCATGATATTATTAAATTATGATTTTCTTTACATTTTTTTGGAAGGAATATCTTGATTATATTATATGTCAATGAAAATTTTTTACTTTGATAAAATTAAAATAAATCAACAAATAAAAATCCCGAAACAAAATCTTAAAACTTACAAGAATTTGAACCGTTACGTAATGCAATGTTATGTTACAATTTGCTATGAAAATAAATTAAAATTATTATTATACCATGCTCGCTTCCACGAGGGGTCCTTAATAATAAATAATCCGCGCTCGCTCATGACTCAAACAATATTCCAACGACGAACAACACAGGCGTATGCGTAACAGCACTAACAGCTAAGCGTTTAATTTGGTCGGAGATTTCGGGAAGAGAGGTGATGACCCATTAAGTAATTAGTGCGAGGAATGAGCGCGGGATGAATGACGAGCGCGTATGGAGCTAAGGGGAAATGACTTTTTAAAGCTTGGCGCACATTGCCTGTCACGCTGCCTGTAATGTGAGTTAGTAAAGATTGTCTCTTTAACACAGAAGTAATCTTACCTGTATAATATGTATGACAATCTGTAACACATTTACTATTTTATTAATATCAAGGGCTCCCATGTAAACAATACATATTTACGTCCAAAAAGTAGAGTTCATACGAGAGCATTCTAAAGATACTATTACGCCCTATGACCTTTATCTCGTAGTTTTTAAATCTATTTACCAATTATTTCTCTCTTGAAAACTCTACATTTTGAACATACTGCCGTTGACGGAGAAAGGAATAGCAATACTGAGGGCTACCAGCCCTCAATATTGCTTCAGTCAAAAGAAAAGCATACATAAATTACATCTAAACTCAGATAAAGAGAACCAAATCAACAACACGAACAAAACTTTCTAAATTTGAATGAAATAGTTTAGGAACGTCTCAGATAATATTAAAACCACATAATGGACTGTAATAGCTGGTATTGGAGAGCCATTTAATAATATTCCAACAACTTTTCAATGTAAACGGAAGCTCGCTATCAATATAGAGCTGTTTAATCGCACAGATAATGAAAAACGACCTCTCGCTAATGACCCGCCACGTGTCCCCGCGCTCCCCTATTCGGGAGTCAATTATACACTAACTGTCGTTAACGAGCCTCCCACAAAAAAGCGTTCGCAGGGAGCGTCATATGACGATGACGTTTGTTATTTTTTTAATTTGTTGTTTGTTTGTGGTCACGTGTTGCTGTTTATGACCATCGGTTATTAGCGTAAACGGTATTAGAATAAAACTGGAAATATGGTCAAACATTTTACGATTACACAGTTGAATTTTTTATCGCAATCGTAATTAACGGTGTAAAACAAAGGAAATTTTATTGATTTTCGTTTCGCCTGTTTTCGTTTAAATATCATCTTTAAAATATGTATCCTTTTATGTTTCCTAGTGGGATATAACGCGGCACTTCCCTGCGACATTGCTACGGTAAACAAATTCGCCGAATGTCCCAGGGTCGATGCTTCGCGGAAATTGGACTCGAATTAAGGATGGGTGCATACTAACAGCTATATAATAATTATAATTTTACGACTTCTGTCGCATGTTCTTGTTTGCTTTTGTACAAGAAATAGATTTCGGGAAGATATTGGCTGTAACTTTATTACTTCTGGCTTCGGAGAGTTTTTAAGAGAGTTATTTAAAAGATAATAATTTTTGGAAGTTTTCGAAGTGATAAAACGTCATGAGCTTTTACATCATTCAGTAGCCGAGATAGTCCATGACACAAAAAGTAGACAACGACTTCTTTATGTGTCCCATGAATTACATTTGTGCCAAAATTGATCTTTCGTTTTAACGTGAAATAGGAACAATCAAATAACAATACCCAAATCTCTACATTTATGATATTAATTACGCTAGACGAAAAACTTTCTAGAAGGGTTTTATGCAGCAAAACAGTTCTTAAACATGTTAAGTATACAACTGGCTAAAAAACCTGACTAAAAAATTTAACACTGGGATAAAAACTCGGAGTCGATAACATAAGAATCTAGTGAACTTCGAATATGACCTCCGCACAAACCCGAACTGTTTTCGTTTCTAAGTGGGGACCGCGGGTGCTCAAATACAGTATCACGTTTCAAAGCAAACGTGTGAACGCGGCTTTACCTAGAAGTCATTTTATATGTCAGGGCACGGGTGACACTAATTGAAGCAACATTTCCTTACTTTCGGCATAATATCGTGGTAGATGTTCGAACCTTTCTGCTTTATAACAGCAGCATTCTTGCTGCTGTGTTCTGATTGTAGGGTATGTATTTAAGAAAGGTATTTGACCGAAGCGTTCCAATGCATTTGTGATCGACTTTAACCTTGATTCTTGTTTCTATGGGTGCCAGTAACTATTTCCCATCAAGTGGACATGCTTGTTTGCTACCACAGTGTAATAAAATGGTTAATTTATCAAAACCTAAACTACTACGTAAACTATACTTTTGCATGATATAGAATTAGTCGTTTCACCCTTAGAATTTATATTTTATCAAAACAATGCGTTAAAACTGTCGGATCGTTTATGACTTTCTCACTGTGTAATAAAACGCATTTCCGCGTACAAAAAGAGCACGCACTTAAGCTTTTTTGAATGGTTATACTTTCTAGAGGATTGGAATATACAGGCTGATTTTTTTTTCGAAACTTCGATTTACTTTATCACAATATTATTGTCTTTCAATACAAGAACATAAACACAATGTTGCTTCTAATTATTTGTGATTTATTTTTGCATAATATTTTTCTTTAACATAACATTAAATTATCATGAACTAGCTGTTCCCGCGACTCCGTCCGCGTGGGAGTCCAAATACGCGCGGTTTTAACGTTATTGCAACATTTTTATAAGAACGAAACGTCCGTCCGCCACGGAAGTTTTGTAGTGTATATATGTACTTTTCCTAGATAAAAAGTACCCAATGTAGTGCGCAGGATGTTAAAATATAATTAAACCAAGTTTCATCGTGATCGAAGCGGTATTTATTATATGAATAGAAGAATACTACATCCCGCGTTTTCACCCCCATAATTCCGGGAACGGACTTGGGATCGGGATAAAAAGTAGCCTATGTCCTTTCTCAAGGTTCCATCTATTTCTATACGAAAATTCACCAAAATCGGTTCAGTGGTTTAGGCGTGAAAAGGTAACAGACAGACAGTTACTTTCACATTTATAATTAGTAGGGAAGAAAATAGAACGAATGGAATTGATCGTCATAGGTAATTTTTAAATTGGAAAATAGCCAATTGGCTTTTGAATACCCACCCTTCTACCAAGACTTAAGACGGAAGCAGCGAATCTGGCTTTTTCCTCCGACATCATCCAAATGATTCCAACATCAAGTCACTATACAGCGCATGTGAGGGTTATACTTGTATAACATCTATATTATATCGAGCTGTGCAGCATAAAACACCCTGTATACAGTCAGTTCGCACCATATGTCATGTGTTAAGCGTTGTTTTTGTCGTCCCCCGCCGCGACGTCCCAGCGACGCGCGCGCACCTACTCACTCCATCTATAATCTATTAACCTATTGCTCTTATTATACAACTAATACTAAGTACTTCCTCATCTAGGCTTAATGTTTAAGTGTTACCCTATGTCAAGTAAGTATCAGTGCAAAGGATAACAATTAAAAGACTCGCGCGTTGTGTTTAATAAGTTAAATAAAGTCTTCTTACCTCAGCTTTGTCGTCTCTTCATTTTCCTGGAGTCATGGAGTCATTGTGCTTCTTACTTATTACTTAGTTTACTCCTCTTCTAGCCTCGGCTAAAACTTAAGCTTTTAACTATACGTTCATGTAGGTTTGTCGTTGTCAAAGAAAATATTTTCTCCGATCATCTAATTGACATGTTCAGGAATTTCATAACAAAATGCCTCCGTTCGTAGCACTACCATCGCTTTCTCATTGTTAAAGCTGAACTGTCGCAATTATTTCGATACGCAATGCCACCCCTGTGCATACCGACTTCGAGCCGTAAAATCATTACACAAACTATTCCTCATATCCGACGAAAATTAATTAACTAAGCACTCCCATCCCTACTATACCTACGACAAACATTGCCATAAGGTGAAATTATCATGGATACGTGCTAAAATACCACTGGGTATGGGTAAGCGTGAAGCGATATGTTTTTATCTATTAAATCTCATTCCTTATTTTCTATACACAAATAAGTTTAAGCTCCAATGTCAAATAACATTGGTAATGTCTTGAAATGTGATGTATCGATTTTAAATCGACATATTTCAACGACAAGGTGTAACGATCAGGTTAAATGTGAATTTATTCACATAGGTTTAGAAACAGAAAAAGCACGTTCACAATGTTTTCTTTCAGTAAAAAGTGTAAAGTACTCGAACGCACATCATTGAGAAAAACTAGAAGTATGTGCTGGGAAGAAGTAATTAAAACATTATTCGTTCACAATTCTACGCTTCACAGTGAAACAAGCGGTTTAATGTCTGACAGTAATGTCCTGAACTCGTACGGAGAATTCTAAACCTTTACTCAGAGCAATAAACTCTACAATAGCCTGAAAAACCCCTTCAGAGTTAATTCGCATTCATAATCCCCCGAACAAATAGATACGCGCTTTTGAACGATTTAATAATGCCCATTACCGTAACAATGATATTATGATAATAAACCTTTTATCGACATAATAAAGTTTAGATTGGAATGGCATGTTTGTTATATTGGAATGGATGCGTAATTCAGGGCTAGCAACCGTGGCAACTTACAGAAAATCAACTTGCGAGGGAAAGCTCTGCTTGAGCGTTTGGAAATTGAATCCATTCGATTCTGGATCTTAATGAGCTATGTATATGGTCCATTTTAATGTGATCGAGTGCACAGTATGTAGGTTATCACATTCTTTCGTGAAGCGTTGGATATGCTTGCTGCGAAAGTTCGTGATGCGAATTTGAAAACTCGTGGATGTGTTCACGTGAACATTTTGCCCAATGCCCCGGCAGGGTAATCAAAAAGTTGTGAGTCGAGTGGATCTGTCTGATTTGTTATGTAATATAGAGTAGTTCTTGGGTAACGAAAATAGTAAACAGCTATTTTTTGATATTTTTTTTAATCATATATCAAATTATGTATTTCCTCTGAAATTGATTTTATAAATGTGACTGAAACATATCTAATATAATTGCCGTGTTTGAACTCGATGAAATCTTATTAATGTTGAAAGCTCTATATCATCATGGTGATGGTGCAGTTTATTTTTAAATAGTTTGACCTGATGGCAATGATAACTGCAACCCACAAACATTGTAGTTCTATGACATTCAAGGACTTGATGGCAACATTTAAGTCCCAGATCGAACAACTAAATACACAATACACGACAACTAAACATCATACTTGGCAGATCCTTTTTTTATGGTTTTGAGGTAGCAAACGAGCATGCAGTCCACCTGACGGTAAGTGGTTACTGCCGCCCATAGACAT
>DWTF01000139.1:0-15265 GCA_018250225.1 Udranomia kikkawai
CATGACCTCAAGGTAAGTGCTCATTGCTGCCCATGTATTTGAATCAGTCTAATGACAAAATCGAAGTTCTTTCTTAAGTCAATCAAGACGGAGGACTAAGTTGTAACGCCTCGGTTAACTATGTCTTCTTAACCACCCCCTCCAAACCAAAATATAGCAGCTGTTATAAGGCAGAATAGGTATGGCGGTGATGCCTCTGGTGTCGAACCACTAAATGTTCTGCTTCTATTTAAGTATTTGAATGGTTCTCCCTCCAAAAGAATAGAGTATGAGAAGGTGTGAAGAAGTGTGTGAAACAAAGGTTAGATACAGAATGTCTTCCAAAGAAAAACCATTTTCTTACTGGATTCTTAATAGTTTTAGCAAACATACCATCATATTTTAGAATCAATAATTTCTTGTTAGAACCTAACCAGATTTTGTTACTACCCATAAGAAATCTTCACCCAACTCAGCGTCTGGAATTATCATCTCTCGTATGTTAACAACAGACTCAAAAATATACTGTTCCCTTGATAATATTTGTACGACTCCAACCGCGAAGTATGTATTAATAAGCCAACGAACAGGTGAGAGAAGCGAAGTTTCAACACTACGCTTATTTTCGTTGTATTTTCGAACTATATTTAACCTCATTGGTGGGTTAATTCTGTATATTGTGAAAACAACACCGGTGCCGTGAAAAATCACCGTTCGTCTTATGATGGATAATTTCTCGAAAATGAGGGGCGATGTCGCGCCAAAATATTTTGAAAGCGTAATGTGTTGATTTGTTGAAACGTACAGAATGAGATATCGTGATAATTTAACTTAGCGTTTTGTTCGCGCTTTGACATATGCGATACGTTTTCCTGTTTTCATTTTGGTGAATGACAGGTACTTGTTAACATATGAGAAATATGCCGGCATTTATTAGCATACACGATCTATTTATTCTAGATTGATCTAAGAAAGTCATACTCACACGGAAAGTATAGACTAATCGTCGAAAGTATCGATTAGGGTATAAGACTCACTTCTAGGCTCAAAAGCATCGAATCCACTGTTTGGTGCTCCAGTGGAGTCGATGCTAAACTGTCAATATTCCAAAAAAATTAGAAAACCGCTATTCTTGTACAACAGAAACCGTATGATTAAAGTGCCATCTAATACACAACAGACCTTAAATCTCTCACTAACGGTCATCATAGCTTTACTTAATGGATCCACAGGTCCATATAAGTTTAAGTATGAGTAGATAAGTATGCTTAAGATGCTTTATAGAGTGCTGAACAGTAATGTATCAGCGATTTATCTTAATCCCATATTGATACACGCTTCACTTGATCATATGTTAATGGCGTATTCTCATACTTTCTGACATTTATTAAACGGGCTTTCATTATGACTTACAATGCAAGAACTTAATGTAACATGCAAGAGCGCTTACACATTGCACAGTATTAATTGTGTTTACACAAACATCTCCCGATGTCATTATAAGAGGTGATTCATACAAACGTTGAGACGTGAACTCTCTATATTAATGTTCTGCGAATTATCGGGGCGACTGAAATTGGAACAAAACAAGGAAAAATAGGAATAAAAATACAGATGTTTTTTTCTTCTCTTTTCCCCTTGTTTCTTTTGGATCATCATTACAGGTAAATTCGCTTGAATTGCTATAACACTTAATCATTTCTGAAAAAGTTTACACATTTCTTTGTAATGCGATACCATTATTTTAAAACGGCTGCAAAGCGCGGTATTTTTGTATTTCACCTAGTTTAAACAATCCATCATATTGTTGACCATTCCTGTCCACAATACTAGCAGGATACTATGTGTAATCGGTTACTGGTATGGACGGTTACTCCTGAAGATTATATTAAAACAGGTCACTATCTACCTGTCTTTCTTAACAAACCCAGAACACTAGTACGTATAACAAGTAAATTACGATAAGCTTCAACGTCTAACGTAACGTGATATACTACCCGTAAATTAGTCAAATCGTATCGAGTAACAAATCGTCCATACATCCATACAAATGTCCTTTTTTACATCCATTCAGAGGACCATATCCGGTAAAACGCCATTTTGTAAACCGTGTACACCAGAAAAAAATTGCTCATTATGTACGAATTAGTTTCACAAAATTAAACAGAACGCACTTGAGAATAAAGGCGATATTTGTGCATTTTGAGAACAGGTTGCATTTCTAAGGTGCAATTTGTAAAAAGGGACGCCCTTTGAGGCAGACAGTGTGGCACCGGCGCTTTGTTCGTGCAAATCGCAAGGTTGAAAGAACCTTAACGATTATTTCGCGGAAATTCGGATGCGTTTTGAGTATATTGTAGCGGGATAAAAAGTATTATGAATATTATAATCACTTTTTATGTAGATTTTCAGAGCAAACACGAAAGTGTAACTGTAAACAAGTTAAGCGTATCTATACCTACTTATTATGAAGATACTAAGTTTGTTCGGCGTTGTATTGAGAAGTGGACATTTCCAGATCATTTTCGAGACTCATTATCATAAGACCATTAGTTATAATCTTATTTTGAGTCCTGGACGCGATTTTCTAGCTATAACTGGAGAAAGCCATTCGCCTTCATCTCGTGCGTTATTATATCGCATGCCAGCGAAGACTGGCACTTATATCACCCGTATATACCCACTGACCATTGCTATTTTCGTAACATCAAACGGTAAACCACATCAATTTTATCACACCCATATCTTAATTAAGTAATATCCATACGCGGACAGATACTGCCCAGCTATCATAACAAGTTTTCATAAAGGAAACCTACGGTAATACCAGATTTTCATTAACTAACGCGTTGTAAATGGAAATGTGATACTGTCGAGTTTTTCCTGCGACGAGCGTGCGCGTCAACACCGTAAAAGTTGTCATTAGTCGCGAATCGCAACGCAAAGGGACAGCACAGCGGTCACTCCATTCACTCCATTACTAGACCTTCGCACCTCACCGACCGCAGAACGCATCCCATTCACGACAAGCGAGTAAATCAACCGAGAACGCTCTCGCCTTTTAAGGCTCAAGCGGAGATTCCACCGCAAACGGAAAACAACTTTCCGCTTTGGGGAGAAAAACCACTTTCGTCTGGTCGCTCTACGACTTGCTACTTTTTTTGACGTCTATTTCTGTGCGAGCACACCGACGTCGCGAGACGGCGCTCGTGCCCGCGCACGGGATGCAAATTGGACTTTTTTGCCTTGAAATTAGAGTGTATTGTCGGTCGGACGAGTTGTGGAGATAGTGCGTTCGTGTCGTAGTGTTCGATTTTATGAATGAAGCTCGGCGTCGTGAGCGGAAGCGAAGCCGGCCGTAGTGCGGCTTTCCCGCGCGGGCAGTTTCATTAATAATTAAAACGCTGCAATGGCGGAATGACCGGACGTAGAAATGATTTCTAGCCGCTCTTGGTGCGCGGGCGCAGCTTCTGGTCTACGGAGCGGCCACAAAAACGGGATAAAACTGTTGTATGACTAAGCCAAGAAAGCACTGATCTAGTTTTAATTGAGACATAAATTTTGTTTTTTCTTATTTTTATTAACTAGGCAAACGTGAAGATTTATGCAGTAGTTATCGCAACTTTCTTTGTCTCAGGGTTTATTAGTATTTACCATCACTAACATGGAAAAGCATTATTACATTGATAAAATAAACACTACAAAAAGAATAAGTGCTGACATAATTATACAGAGTAACATGGTCATTTTAAACAAAAGAGGGAATGCCAATTCCTTTGTTCTTTTCAATGTCACGTTCGTATTCATTACCGCTCAAAATTTCGATTTGACGGCACATCTAGCTCATTTCGGTTATTATGTAGAAGTAGGTACCTATCTATATTTTATGTGTTTTGTTCGCTTTATGCTTCACAAAGCGTAGGTATTTGTTCATCTCGATAAATATTTACAAGGTTGTTTCTAAAGAACGCAGATGATTTTATATTAATATCCTTGTGATCCGGAAGACTGCGCAACGGCGGATATTTGTCGTAACGTCGACGGCAGTGTCCAACTCATTTACCTTAGACGATGCCATAATAATTTATAACGGTTACAGCACAAAATAAAATTCGACTAGCTCATTACGCAATGGCGTGTCCATTGGAACAGTGGTAGTGGAGCGAGATGGGTGTATCGGGTCTGCTGAAATTGGAGAGGGACAAAAATAAGTTGGTTAGAGCGAAAGAGTGGAATATGACAAAGCTGTATAGCGAATGAGATAGATACGGTAGCTAGATACGCGCGTCCGGTGCCACTTCCTGCCTCGGGATAGTGACTAGTGGGCCGTCCTCGCCACTCAGCATCGATAACCCGATATAAGCGTTGCTCATTACAAAAAACATAGCGGGATTACCCATTAATTGAGTTTCAGTACATAGTATAAGGATACCAAATAACACCTTTTAAGAAACTGAAAAGTGCGCTCCATTAGTCATAAAAGCAAATCTGCCTCAATGTCGCCAAAAAATTATCGGAATATATGCTTTATATTGAATACAGACAAACTCTCCTTGATTGTTGAACAAAAAAGGATTAATTAAGATTAAGCAAGGATCTGATGACCTACATACATAGAAGAAGAAAAAATGGTTACGTTGCATTTCATGAAGAATGATCGAAAATTCAGGCATTATTGGATTGAAAATAAACGAGTAATACACATACTCGTTTAGCCAGTAGCGACTAACCATCCTAAAGTACACAATGAGGATCAGGTTCTGTGCGGCGGTCGCTTCCGGTCCACGTATACGCGTTAATTGGTCACCGCGACACGCATTTACACTAATCTGCTTACACTAGACCAGTGGTTCTCAAATTGTAGGTCCCGACCGCTGGGAGGGTCGGAAAACAGACTTAATTTAAACAATAAACAAAAACATTTGTAGGTGTTTGTACATATAAGATTTTAGAGAATTTCTATCTTAATGTAACTTTGTTTGCAACTATATCGACATAATTTTTATTAAGAAGGTATAGAGTATACCTTCTTAATAAAAATGCACGAGTTACATCTTAACAGAAAGAAATCAATGACTACGAATATTGAGTCTTTAGATTACGCATATGGATTCTTTAAGAAGACCGACATAGTTTTATTAAGGTCTAGCGTCGCCAAAATTTTTAGCATACTAGGAGGTCGCCCGAAGTTTTTTACTTCACGTAGATATTCAAAAAGATTGAAAACCACTGCGCTAGACTAACTCCAATAATACTCAGCTTATTCATCGCTCGTTTGCTTTTCAATGTTTAGTGTGATCTTTGTTTTAGACCGTTGTTGATACTAACAGGTTTCCAGTGCAACGGTAAAGGATATTTTTAACAATCTTACCTACCATTGAAGTATATCAACAGATGTTTATGACTGCAAAGTGAAATACGAAATTTAATAGGTTGATGGCAATAAGAATAATTCAATTTATTCATCCATCAGCTTTCTGATGTCCACTCCTGGACGTAGGCGACCCCTATCTGACGCTACTCCGACCAGTTCTGCACCTTCTGCATCCAGCAGTTTCCCACTGCCTTTTATAGGTCGTCAGTCCACCTGGTCGGGGGCCGGCCTATACTCCTTTTACCGAGACGTGGTCGCCACTAGAATTAGCATCGCTTAGAGTCACAGATTAATGCAATAGTTTTGTTTGAAGCAAGGAATAAGGTAAAAATACTGCTCATATAACTGATAACGAAGCTGCGTATCTCTGCAATGAACCTTCTATTTTTTATAGCGATAATTTCTCTAAAATAAAACAAATAACATAATTACCAAACAATTCTACACAGAAAATGAGTAAAGATACGTGCGAAGCAAAATAGAGGCGAAATCAGAAAACATAGACGAAATATCAACAACATCAATTTGAGCGAGGTCCATCAATTTTTACGTCTCAATAATCACATTAATTAGCTAGCAGCGAGTCCTTTGTTTGTTTTTATTGAGAGGAGAACGTCTTCATAATTGAATTACGAGCCCTAGTCCACTAGTTGGAGCATCCTGCGCCCACGCGCGCGTTAATTGTGCTACTCTTTTTGTTTAGATGTCCACTCGCCTTAACTCGATTAGGGCAATCAGATCCGCCCTTTGCCCTTTGCGACGCCTGACAGTCTTATGATGCGTTTAGAGTATGTTTAAAAGGCGGTGTATGTGTTATATGACGCCACCGGCAGATTCACACTGACCTTTGTATCTCTCACTGGTTTCATTAATTGTTTGTCTTTTACGACGAGTACTTCATATTCGTAGTAAATTAATAAAGTTAATAAAACCCAATCATAAGTTTAACAATAGTAAACTTTACCAAGATTCTTATGCAGTTCTTTCTTTCAAACATGATTTGCTTAATGACTTATCCATCAACTGCTAAAAGTGTTAATCTATCCAAACTTACCTTCGATATACACCATCAAAAATCTGATCTCACCTCTTTAACAACAAAAACGATTCCTTTTCCACCTATGAAACGTCAACAACCCGGCTTGAGTAGCGATGTGCTGCATCCCGTCTCGCCAATTACTCCCAGCGCACTTCCGTCGCATAGCGAAGTGAAGATGGATCCGGACGGCATTACAGATGACATTTTGTCTACGGTATTAATGGCATCTATTCTGCTACTCGGATAACTTTGCATTTTTCTCTACATGTTTTGGTTAAGCTGAGGAAGCACTGTAGTCTGTACACTAAACAGATTCATTTGGAGGAGTTTTATGAGAAATGTTTATAAAATGGTTTTTGACTTTTAAATTTATTCCCCATGCTGTAAATATCTGCTAGAACTTAGAGATTAACAAAACTCGACACTCTTCGTATGCCTCAAGAGTGTCGAGTTTGAATGACACTTTATCAATATCCACTACCAGTTGCTTGAAGACATTTCCGTTACCAAACTAGTATTAGTGCAATCCAATAGAAACCACACTTTAAACGCTATTAAACGACTTCTATATGTTTTGTGAGTCATATAAAAACAGGTTAATTACAGCGGAAATCAAAATGAATTAATAATCGCAGCATTTTGTACGCGCAGTACCAAAATATGCAAATGTATGGAAAGGACAGGATGTATGCAGGATGTGTGATATAATTTGTGGTCGAGCTTAACTTTTGACATTTTAATTAAAGCTATTGGTGTTGTAATAAATTGTTTGTGTGATTAAGCAACGCATTATAAGTAAGCGAATTGATCGCACGCCTAGCGATAATTCCCATAAATTAATTATAATGTATCGGAGTATTAGTTATTTATGATCCTAAGCTAAACACTACTATGTGCTATGGGAACTTTTACTAATACTAGGCATATTCGAATGTTAACTAATTGATTTTAGAGGTGGTAGAATAAGCAAAGAGCAGGCAACAGGTAGCCTTGTGAGTACCTATTTTATTTTCTTTATAAGTTATCGAGGTCGGTTAGGGATCTATCCCATTATTAAAACCTAATTGGGTCATAGTCGCGACGCGGAGAGGGCCTAGTCGGGTCGGAGACTAGTCGATATCTGTTTATTCACTTCCTCACTTCAGTAAATTAATACAATTAATTCACTACTCTATAAGTAAATATGGGCGTGTTTATATGTTTTAACTTCACCTAAAATGTCAAATACTTGAGGTTAACCTAACAAACGGTTATCCTAATCAATGGTCCATAAAAATAGCGATGCGTGGAAACCCTATTGAATCCGATGAGCATCATATAACAATTCAGAGAAAATCTGTTTTATAGCATTTAGTAATGTTTAATTAAGTCTAAATGACAGAGAGTCACGTCAGTCCAGTAAACACTGAAACCATTGTAACCCATAATATATTTAGTAGAGTATGACAATGTACTCTCGCATTCTTTTAAACTCTACATACACATAATCTAAAGTTTTAAGTTGAGACAGAAATAAAAATAATAGTAAGCAAATATCCTGTTCAATAACATTCGAGCTAAATTCTACATTACTTAGTGATCGAGTTGGGGCATAGACAAAATAGAACAAAGCGTAGTATAGACAAATTAGAGCAAAGTAGAGTGTAATCGACATCATGTTTATGTAAATTCAACATGTACGAGTATAACAAAGAGCATAAAAAACGAATCACCAAATGGATCACTACAATCAAGCGACTAGCTAACACAATGTTTGTTCACATTTCTACTCAATTAAATGGTTCGTTTCATTCATGCTTAATTATTACGAATGCTCAACTCCGCTAATGTGGGCCTAACCGGCCTATAAATAGAAGCTAATATCGTTCGATGCGTCAACCTGCCATACCACATTGTCGCGACGAGTTTCTCATTTATGAATGAACTCACAGATCGAGCGACTTCCGGCTAACTGTTGAGATAGTACGACACTCTTCCTGGTTCCTGCTATGGTATCTTTAATTACGCAGTATAAACAGATAGCTAACGGCTCGATCGAACGACTTTAGTGCCTAACAGTAAAGTAATAGAGCACACGATAATCGAGTCCGGCCAGATCGAACTCCATCTCAGTTTTATCGAGATCGCTCGAAATATGAATAAAGATTCTAAAACCATACAAGCGGGCCCAGTCATTGATACATTATGAGCCATATTACACCGTGATAAAGCGCCAGTTAGATTAATGTCATCTAAGGTGTATGAGACTGCGTCCTGCGAAACTCGTTCTTTCCCCGTCTCCTTCCCGGCGTTTCACCGTTACGCAATATATCGTAAATAATTAGCGGAAGGCGATATTCCCGTGTCTTATGGAGATGCGGACTTTCTGGTTTTTAACCGGACGCTTCCTATCCGTCCGGCTAACAGTACCTGTCGTCGGCCAGAGCGTCCATATTCGACTAGTTTAGTAAAACGTGATCTTTTACGTCCTCGTTAATACATATAACATGGAAGTTATCCGGTGGAGTCTTGAATGAAATACTGATATAGCGCCAGTTTAGTAGCTTTGTTAATGAAAGCGAACTAGTTCAAGTTCTTTTACGCGTTTACTGCAGGAAGATTTTTTGTTTTATCATTACAAGTGACTAACTAAGTGCTTTGTATTTGCTCGCTACATAGTTAGCAGTTAGTCATAGGTTACACATGGATACATTAATACTCTTAAAGGCGAAGGTAATCGCTTCTAGTACGTAAACCGAAAATAACACTTAACTAACCTAAACTACTTAATATATAAGGTTCTGCTTATAAATTAAATATTTTTTGCGCATACTTTTTAAAATTGTATTACTTAACTATACACTTACACGTACACTTGTACAGAAATGCTTGTCGACACTTGGCGTAAAAAGCATATTATTGGGTCCGCTTAAACGGAATCCGCTGATAGATGGGCATGGCCAGCATTGCTTGAGATTTTATTGCCAATCCGAGCGATGGACGTGTGTTCACGTCCGCACTTTTTACTCGCACGGTAAACGCTCGTATAACTTTTACCAAATTGCGCAATTTGGACCGCCTTGCATCCCTTAATGCTCATGCACTCGTGCAATGCAGTGCGCTTCTTATTCATTTAAAGCCCACATACATTTCCGAGGCTCGAATCAAGAAGCTGTATCCGAAATTCTGTTCGTAAATGCCAATAAAATTTATTTTTTCCCACGAGACGTGTCGCGGTCCTAATCCATTCATGATATCAAAACCGCATATATTTGGGCTAGTCATAACAGTTTTTACACGTTACTTTTGATAGACACGACAGAAGCAAATCATTCGAGAGGCCAGTGTAAGATGGTCCCCGGAAGGAGATGGTTTCATTCACTTGTTGGATTATAAAACGTGATCGAGTGTGGTAGGTAGGGTGCTGGCTACGTTGGTCGTGCTTCTGTTCTCACGACGGCGCTCGCGACACTCATTCGGCCCGAATTAAAAATGTTGTAACACGGTTGAGACCGGTCCTCTGGGGTTTTGACCTCCATTACGTCTCTATTTTTCGATTTACATTTCTCCTTTTTCAGTCAGATCTATTAGAAAGGCGGTTTAATTTAAAAATAATAATGGCCGCGTCCTAAAATGACATGTATGATTCAAATGATCCCTGGTTACTACTACCGGAATGGTCCAGTAAGAAAAGTATGGACTTTTCTCAGCTTAGTGTACAGTTACCCTGAAAGCTAACTATGTAAACTATCTTAGGCATACGATATAAGTTGTAAACTTGAGATATCTTCAGGGCAACGTGTGTCACCAAAGTGTCTCATGTCTTGTGCCTGGGTTTAGCGTCAGCTACATTGCGTCAAAATCATTAACCTATTCCCAGCAGTTATTTACCAAAACGGTACTGTTTAAATAAAAACAAATTGATCTTACTCGATCATAATATAAATTAGACATTACAAATAATTCACATCAACCTACACCGTTATAACAAGTGATAAGTAATAATTAATTTTGAAGATCGTTAGTATGCCTTTAAACTCGCATACATACATGAAATATGATCTATACATATCAACAAATGTAACGTAGGTATGTTTAAGCAACATTATCTGTGTATTTTATGGTAATTTTCGAAAAAGATTAAAGATAATATCAGTTATTAAGTTTATTGCTGAAAAGATTAATGACGTTGTTGAGATTAAACTCTAATTTTATGGATGTCATCTTTACGGTAGCCAAAACGTCGATGTTATCCCCTTGCATCCCGAGATCTTATCAGCCTCCGTTCAGACGACAGATAATTTTGTTCGTAAATAAAAAGTAACTCTAAAGTCTATAAAAAATATTACTACTTAACCACTTAGGTTTATACAAATCAAATACAATGCATCTGTCTGTTTGGCTATGTTACTATCTATTTCTCAATATATATGTAGTATTCCTCTATATTAGCATAGATATATTCAGACGAACTTTTTATAAGAAAAGATTTTATTCTTATCTTCTTGCTGTACTATAAATACACTTATTTGTAGATATATTAGAAAACATATGAACTATACAAGAATCTCTATTTATTAATAAGGTTGATGTAATGTTAACTTGAAAATAAAAATCTCTCACAAGCATCGCCGGATAAAAAACCTAGATAGATCATTGTAAATTAGGATTTTCTGTAGTCAATAACAGAATATTGTTTAATTAAAACTACCTTATATGTACTTACATCTTAGGCTTTATTCACAGGAGCGACATTTACATTCGACTATCCAATGTAAAGCAAATTGTGATGTAGAATGACTTTTATTTATTATGTGGGATTATCTACTAGAATTACATCAATTCTCTTTTTTATGCTCGAAATATATCTTTTTTAGGAAACTTTTTTATATATAACTTTTTTATGTTTTGCAAATATTGATGAGGTAAACTCACTATGAAGATCCATTTCCTGCAATTATATACTGTTATAGCTTATAGCTCGAGACGATTGTGCATACATATTCGGTTTGATTGGTCAGTAAAAGCTCTCTATAAATAACCACATCACACATTCATACATCCACATAATAGTGTCAATGCACGCCAAAAAATATACGGCACAAAGTGGTCATAAGAACCTACGACTTTGGTGTCGCTTGTGGGACGTGTAAGTGAAGCCTTATTGTTAATAGTCGATCTGATAATTCCAAAAAGCGCTGAGAATAATGATAGAAGCCGTAATTCACGGTTTATGTCCCAATAAGATCTACACTCACTTGATACGTAGCATTATCTCGTAATGTTCGATGGTAATTTTAATTTCTTGTAATTGCCGCTCGGAGTTAGATACCCGCTGAGAGATTTATAGATGTATTAAAAAGACTTTCTATATGAAGATTTTAGAAGCAAATGAGGATTATAAAATGATTAATAAATTAAAATTAATAACAATGACTCTAAAACAAGCAATTATTTTAGCAAATCATTTTATGAATGGTTTATAATATCTATATCAGTTTAATACGACAATGGCAGTCTTTCTTGATTCTTCGTTTCGCGATTTTTATGCTGCTTGAAAAAATACCAGTTAACACTCCGAGCATATTAATAAAAAGAGATATAATTTATTCTAACGATGTTCCCAGATAGACACCATGATGCTTACCATATGGAATATTAATAATTGCATTCCAGCCTTTAAATTCTTAAAACTGAATGAAACATATCAGTTGGATATTGCACAAAAAATCCTATTGTATCTTTTATCGCATTTCCTATTCATGGTTAGGTTTTAGATAACATTGACATGGTTTTTCTGACAATGTGAAGGAATATGCCGATTGTGAGTAGTGTGGTGAGACACTGTGTCTACAGTGAGTCATTTTAGAAAGATTTTCTTAAGAAATAATAAACGGATTTTGGAAATGCCTTTGTTATACTATCTCGTTTTCAGCCCAAGTCATCATGTATTTATAAATATAGTTCATTTATTTATCTATTTTGGATTACCAACATAAGAAACAATAATACAAAGATTTAGCACTCATTAAATAATTACAATTAATCTAACTGCTCTACGAATGTTTATTTGGGCTCAAACTCTAAGTATTTCCAAAAATTATATAAGTTTCGAGTTAACAATTCAAACAGTATACAAACAACAAAAAGTGACTGATAAACTGGTGGTCCATCGTCATTTTTTGTTTGTGGACCGAACATGTTGGTGCAGCAAATAGAGGGAACCTTGATAAAATCGTTGGACAAAAGATTTTTCAATACTTTGCATGCAGTTGACATGTTCGTTTTTTGTTTTACTCGTATTTACCAAGATTTGATTCCAATGGCTTAGTTTAAGGCATATTTCCTAAATAGAATTTTAACAATACACGTACTTCGTACACAATGTGATATTGTCATTTTAGTCTATTTTATTTAAAAAAGGGGAGAAATTCTAAATTCTGTTGTACTTTTTTCTTGCTTCAGAACATCTACTTTGGACTTTGGTTGGAAAGATTCTTCCTACTTCAGAAAAAAAAACAATAAACCATTTTTTACTTTTATGTGCATTTATTGAGAACAAAATCATCGTCACAAGTTCACAAAACGCTGCATCCGTCCGACACAAACAGCATAACGTTTTCTTCTCAACGTCGTGTATCGTGCCTCACTAATCGTTCAAGAACTTAGAAAGGTGGAGTTAAGTGGAAGTCAAACAAGTACGGCTTCATTCATGGATAGCGTTGCCCCACCTCCAGTCTGGTCAATGAGCGTATCATTCATACATTTAATGAACCGAGATACTTGCCACAGTGTAATTTATTCCGACACACATCACTTCATATGAATCAGTACTTGTGTTTCAATGTTGGAACCAGTTTCTGTATAAAGATTGAAGTGTCCGTTCTTGATGTTTTGCAACAGAGAGAAGATTGTGGATATTTTGTTTCTTTTTTATATTTTATACGTGTATAAAGTGTTTTATTATGTCGTAAGGTGATAATAAAATGCTTTGGAAACTGTGGGAACTATATGCGAAAATTGCCGTTTCATGTAAACATGTGTATAAGAAATGTCCGTTTTTACGCTGGACTCACTAGATAATGATGACCTAATAATTAAAACAACTAATTTTCACGAGCTTATGAGTAAGATACAATTTGTACTTGATCTGATCATCGAAGTTACAAGCACACAGAGTAGTACTTTTGTGAGGCTAACGTTTGGTAGAGAAACCTTATTCCTTTGTCGTCATCGCGTTGCAATAATTTAGTTTTTGTCGCTGTATAACTTTTTCAATATAAAATAGTAGGTATTATGAAATAATATATACTGTATAGAATTGCAAATACTAATCGATCACATTTTGTCGGTTGTGTGCGCCGGCAAAAAACTTTTTAATATTCATGTATAATATGCTGTCGCTGTCAGGAAATTAAGCGATCACATATTTACATACTGTGTGAACTTCGAGATTTAATTATGTGGATAAGTAACGGGATAGTATTAATATAATATAATAATCAATTAGATTTTAGTCGCAGATTTTGGTACAACTTAATAACGGCATACATGATACTATGAATATTTTAAAGGTAAATTCATATATCTCAAGGAGTTTTGAAGTGTGTTAAATGGCGCTAACCGAATGAATCTTCATCGACATAGACATGGTAGACTTATGACGTATACAATACATACAGATATTTATAAAGTTAAGAAGTAAACTTTCTACCTATCATCAAACTTATCATCAAACTCGTTTGAACAATTGTATGTCCAACGTAAAAAAGCAACATTGTTCCATGAAAACTGATTGATTATACAACACTATTGGAAAAAAAACTTGAAATACCCACGTCGCGACATATCTATAGTACGTAAACACATTTAAAACAGCTTGTCTCAAAGAATACGGGCAAACAAAGGCGTCGAAGCATGTTCCGTTGCGAGGCCGTGTTGACACTATCGAAAGCAATCTCAAACAGATCGGCCCTCGTTTACAACTTGTATATTTCGAAAAGTCAATTTTGCAATTCGTGGAAACTCCATGTGTCTTCCTCCATCGCTCTTTTTATTTGTGTAACAATTTACGCAAACACGTAATGGTATTAGCAAAACGATTTATTCACTAATTGCAGTATCCTTGTTGAATAAGCACCATTAATATGGATTTATTCTGCTTTCAAGAAGGCATTTTATATCCCACGAGAGTAGGCCTTCAAGTAAGTGTTAATCTACCTATAGATACTCGGTCCAATGATTAAGATAATTATGGTAAACGTCTACCGTTAAGATAAATCATATGATATAGAATCATAATAACAAGCATATCATTATAAAATTACGAATCGTAATATGCGAATGTTTAAATAATAAGACAGAATGTAAATGTGCAGATTTTCTAAAGTCATAACCTGCTCTAACTGAAACTCAACTGAACTGTTAATTGTAATAAAGCCGAATGCTTTTAATGCGCTTAATTGGAAAGAATAATAACCTAATAACCAGTTTAAAGCGTAAATTCAGAAAAAGTCACACGCATCGTAAGCTCAAACAAGCCCTTTCACAGAAACAAAATTGAAAGTATCGCATTTTTAATCTGAATTAATTTAAACGATATCTTTAACCCAAAATCGGATATGATAATCAGCTCTGTTTACACACATTCTCACGCTCCTTCACTTCGAGACACATCAATAACCGAATCGCAGAACATGATATTCGCGTCGAATTATTTCGCGGGGACCTGTCCGATCGCATTCATTCGTCTAGTTTATCTCGAGCTCAGATTGAATTCGTCGGTGTTGTTTTTTGCGTGCATCGAACGAGGGTCATGAATGGTGCCGGGATCGCTGTATGCTGGCGGGCGGCGGCGGGAGGCGTCGGCGGCGATGATCGCGCGATACGCGGCC